>JAGDYQ010000012.1:9345446-9626507 GCA_021962125.1 Bulinus truncatus
CTGTGTGTTCTTATTGTACGTATGTGTGCTTAGGCAAGGCTTTCAAGTTGATAATGTGCACTCAATTTCTAAGAATGACTTGGCAGTAAGCGATAATAATATAAAATCGATCAAGACATCAGATTAATAAAAATAAACATGATTAGCCTAAAAAGAAGTAATTCAAACTTGTTATATTATATGTGATGTCAATACGTTTATAACTGTAATATTTTATTCAACTTGTATCAACACTGTCAACAGTAACAATGTTATCTTTAGTGACTGGTTATAGTTACACAAATTAGAGAAATAAGTCATTATGTGACAAACTCTACACAAATACTTCAAATAGAAAAATAAGTGACAAACTCCATACAAATATAGCCCATAAAAACTTTAAAATGGATGAAAAAGGGCAAATGAATTTTATATAACAATACCTAACTTACTTATAATAACTAGAGAGAGTAGAAAGATAATGTGCGTAATACTAGTAATAGTAATACAATTCAATCTTGAATGGGTTTTTTTTTTCAGAGACAGTAAAGAGTATATGATTTAATTAGACCTAATAATTAGACTAATGTGTGAATGAGTCAAAAGAGACAATATAGTGGCGATACACTTACTGTGTGGTAAAATATTGCTGCTTACTAGAGCCAACTTATAAATTTAGAATACATATGCAAGCAATCGCAAAATGGTAAGAAATCGTACTGGAGACGCCATGTTGAATAGAGAATGTAAATAGGCCATGAATGACTGTCATTTGAAGGGGCACAACTATGACATTGAATCAGTGAATCTAGTTGTATTGCGTAATAATTATTCCCCTTTAACAGTTTTGGTGTGTTTTTCAAATGAATTTAAGTTTAAGGGCTAACCTAGCAACTTATACTTAATGTCTAAAAAAATACAATCTAACGTACGTTAAGATGTCATCATAAGCTTAATTTATTTCTTTCTTTTGAAACAAATTGTACACATGTTTTCCTAAAAACAAAATATTGAAATATTACAAAATCATATCTGATTCTTAAAACAAAACTACCGAATCCATTTCAACCTCAACACAAAAAAAAAAACAATATAAATGTATTTACTTATAAAAGCATGGTGGTGGTAAGGCGTCTATGTCCAGCTCGTGTTGATAATAATCCGCCATCTTTTTTTCTCAGAAACACTTGAGGAGGAAACTCTTAGCTCTCCTGTGCAACAGATGTCCGTCTGCTCACCAGGTAGTATCGATATTGCGTTGTTTGGTAGGCTTATTGGTGGTAAAATTGAAAGGAGGAGGGGTGTGTGTGTGTGTGTGTGGGGGGGGGTAATGAACAGTAAATTGTTCAAGTCGCCCACGTGACGATTTGGGGGGGAGGGGGAGGCAAACACAAAAACAGGTATTTAGAACAAGTTTATTATTGAACACACCTATGTTTATTGAAAACACTTGGTTAATAAACTGCAACGAGCTAAATTATACTATTAAAAGACCTAAGATACAAAACAAATTTAACTCACCAAAGTGAATTGCCGATACATTTGGGGGGGGGGGGGGAACACTCACACAATCGACAATGAAAAATAAATGTACATAGATAGATATTGTAAAGAAATATACATAGATTGTTAAAAAGTGAAAAATACTTGTTATTATTAGCACTAGAGGTCAAATTTCAATGACCTAAAAAGGGCAGAGAGAGACGAGAGAGAGGAGAGAGAGACGAGAGAGAGAGGTGAGGAGGTAGAGAGAGAGAGAGAGAGAGAGAGAGATATGAAGAGAGAACTAGTGAGTACAACTGGTATCACGTATAGTTTAATTTTTAAATCAAGCCTATACTTAAAACTAAAACAATCGTAATCACTCGTGATATTTAAAAATAATCCAATGCCACATGCCTACAGGAATAAATCCCCGGCTTGCCGTGTTTGAAAGAGTTAACAAGTACTTTAAAAATATCGGACACGTTTTGCAATTTGATGAAAGACATTCTAACGTTAAAAAAATTAATAATTGATCATATATCCTTTTTTGTAGCGGCAACTGACATGCTTCGCTCATATTAAATGTATTGAGCTCAAAGACAGAAATAAACAATCCGCAATAGATGTTATATATATATATATATAAAATCCAAGCTCTATTAACAGATGTAATATCTTCAACCTTTTTGGTTCTAACAGACAAGTGTCCTGGGCCGAATTCAGACTTAATAGGGCCCTGAGCTAATTGAGATACGGGGCCCTTTTTAAACCCAGATATTATATGCCAGCCAGTGTCAAATACTTAAGTATATATGACAATCGCTCACTCGGACAATTGTTTGGGGGCACCCCTCAAGAAAGTGGGGGGGGCCTAAGCTATAACTTGTGTAGCGTATAGGTACATCCGGCACTGACAGCGTCCCTCACGCATATGTGTGTGTGTGTGTGTGTTTTGTTATGACACCTCTCGACGCAGTGCCGAACCTAGGGATTTGGGGGCCCGGGGGGCTTGGCCTCTTTGGGGGCCCCTGCATTGTGACATTCGATCCATGACATGAAATTATGTACTTAATATTTAATGTAAAATAAACTTTTGGGGGCCCCCTCAAGCTGGGGCCCGGGGGACTTTCGAATTTGGACCCCCCTCCCCCCACCCTAGGTACGCCTCTGTCTCGACGTTGTGGTAAAATCAAAAGCTGTCTTTTTTTTTCTTTCATAGCTTTAGTCGGAGGGGGGTGGGGGGGTCAAGAATTAGTTAATAAATTCGTTGGGCCGGTTGCAGCCTAGGGGGTGTGGCTGTGCAACAGGGGCTGTTTACTGAGCAGTGTAATTTAACAATCTGGAAACAAACAATAATCATGGAACACAACACTTCCGATTCAAACAAATCAAGTTGAATTGGAAAGAAGCGCCGCCTGTCGTCCTGAAAAGGACGGGTAGTGTTAATGGCTACCTTAAAAGGCAGCAAAAGATATAAGCAATCGTAGCAGTAAAGTCTCCAGTTATCGACGAAAAAAAAACAACATCCGGTCACCACGTGACGTTGACTATACAACTTCCAAAACAACTCGTCTCGCTTCACTGCCGTCTCTTACTCAACTCCCTCCCACGCCAACTGACCCGTGCTTTCGATCTCGTCTCTCTCCACCCACGTCTTCTCTCTCTCTCTCTCTCTCTCTCTCTCTCTCTCTCTCTCTCTCTCTCTCTCTCTCTCTCCCTCTCTCTCTCTCTCTTGTCCAGGTGCAACCCGTGATAATTTAGGAGATATTTCGCCCCCACACACACACACACAATTTGGTGACACACACACACACAGACACACGCGCGAGCAGTTGGGACACACGCACACAATTTGGTGACACACACACACAATAGGCAGCTCACTCACAACCAACTTGCGACCCGGGGGGGGCAGAGGCGTAGCGAGGGGTGGGCAGGGGGCATCACGCCCAGGGCGCTACTCACAAAGGGGCGCCAAATGATATATTTTACATATAATATTATATGATTTTCGAATGGGGGGGGGCAGGGCGCTAAAAAAGTATTAAAAAGGTATTTTGCCCCGGGTGCGAGTTAAGCTCGCCACGGCACTGGGGGGGGGGCAAGAGGGGAGGAGGGGAAAAAAGGGGGAGAGGGTGTAGTTTGGTGACATGTTCCCTTCGGTCCACACCGTTATCTTTTTTTATGCAGTAGTTTAAAAAAAAACACTGGGAGAATAGTTATTGGTCCAAAAAACTATTTTACTAGGGGTCATGGAAAGTTTGACATTTGTTGACAAGGTGGGGGTGGGGGGGCAGTGGCGCCGAGAAGCCAACACGGGCCCCAGGGCAGGACATCATTGCGGGACCCTTAATAAACAATAAGTCGTGAACAAATTGACATGGTCGGGGCGGCCGGGCCCCCTTACATACAGATGCGGGCCCCCCTGGCAATGACCCCCCTGCCCCCTTCTCGGCGTGCCTGGTGGGGGGGGGGGGGTAAAAAGTAATCAAGTTTGTTGACGTAAAACATTGAGGCATATGTCTTAAATAGCTAAAATAATAAAACATACCACAAAAATGAAAAATATTAATTGTTTCATGAAAATCTGACTCCCTTATTATCACGGTTTTTAAAGTGGCTGGTGTTATGAACATTTTCAACTACTGACCAAATGAGCATATTAAAAGTTAGATTTTTAAAAGATATAAACATATTATTTATAATAAAGACTATGAGAAAACCTTTCTAAAGTCCTGTAACAGGTCTTGATACCGTAATCTTTATTATTCTTTGTAACTCGCCAATATGATTTATAAACATTTTTTTTAACATTCATATTAATGAAAAACGATATTGAAAAAGATGTAGTTAAATTAACACATTATCTGTTTTGAAAAGTAACAGTAAAGTTCCCTTACTCTAATTAGCCTAATAGGCCATCGGGGCAGATGAAGTGTAGAATTCATCTGTTTCTATAACCACGGCATATGAAGGTATTGTGTGGTTAGCACAACGCCCAGCCGCCTTTACTCCCACCAACGTATGTCAGGTAGCCTACACATTTTAAGCTGGGTGGACGTGAGGAACTTTACACATTTTTTTTTGAAAGTAGCTAGTGTAAACAAAAATAATTCAACTACCGACCAAATGAGCATACTAAAAGGTAGTTTTTTTAAGTGATTTAAGCAGGGCCGTTTTAAGGTCATCGTAAGCCCTAGGCACTTTCAAAGTCGTAGGCCCTCCCCGATTTCATTTTTAAAAAATATTTTTCAAGAATGTACTTGTTTTCACTTTATGTCCTGGCTTTCGTAGGTCCTTGAAAAGTCCGTAGGCTATAGGCACAGTGCCTACTGTGCCTATAGGATAAAGCGGGCCTGGATCTAAGGGTATTATTGAGATTTTTTTTACATTAAATATTAAGTACATACTCTCATGTCATGGTGTCAAAATGCAGAGGCCGCCAAAGAGGGAAAGCCCCCCCCCACCGGGACCCCAAATCCCTAGGTTCAGCACTGACAGCTAGTCTATGCATTCTTTTAAACGTGCCAACAGATACGCCGCGAGAAGGGGGGAAACCTTAACTTTATCCAGGGGGCACTAGTCGCAATACGCCATAAGGACCCTTTTGTTTTTTTTATAAAGTGCTGTAATATGATTTGGAAATGACGGAAGGTAAACAACCACTATTCAGGGATTGGCTGAGCCCGCTAGAGATCAAATACATTCTGGCTGCGGCCCTCCTGCCAGTATCTCAATATCTTACAATGATTGACAAATGTAGGGGAACTGAATGACAACTGTAGGGGAACTGAATGACAAATGTAGGGGAACTGAATGACAAATGTAGGGGAACTGAATGACAACTGTAGGGGAACTGAATGACAACTGTATGGGGAACTGAATGACAATGTAGGGGAACTGAATGAAAACTTTAGGGGAACTGAATGACAATGATGGGGAACTGAATGACTACTGTAGGGGAACTGAATGAAAACTGTAGGGGAACTGAATGAAAACTGTAGGGGAACTGAATGACAACTGTATGACATTTATAAGACAAGACGACTGTATGACAAGACAACTGTATGACAAGACAACTGTATGACCAGACAACTGTAAGACAAGACAACTCTTATGACAACTATAAGACAAGACAACTTATGACAAGACAACTGTATGACAAGACATCTGTATGACAACTATAAGACAAGACAACTGTATGACAACTATATGACAAGACATCTGTATAACAACTGTATGACAACTATAAGACAAGACATCTGTATGACAACTGTATGACAACTATAAGACAACACAACTGTATGACAAGACATCTGTATGACAACTATAAGACAAGACAAATGTATGACAACTATATGACAAGACATCTGTATGACAACTATAAGACAAGACAAATGTATGACAACTATATGACAAGACATCTGTATGACAACTATAAGACAAGACATCTGTATGACAAATATAAGACAAGACATCTGTATGACAACTATAAGACAAAACATCTGTATGACAACTATAAGACAAGACATCTGTATGACAACTATAAGACAAGACATCTGTATGACAACTGTATGACAAATATAAGACAAGACATCTGTATGACAACTGTATGACAACTATAAGACAACACAACTGTATAACAAGACATCTGTATGACAACTATAAGACAACACAACTGTATAACAAGACATCTGTATGACAACTGTATGACAAATATAAGACAAGACAACTGTATGACAACTATAAGACAAAACATCTGTATGACAACTGTATGACAACTATATGACAAGACAACTGTATGACAACTTTAAGACAAGACATCTGTATGACAAATGTATGACAACTATATGACAACTGTATGATAAGAATATTTAATAATATCTCGACAAATATATTTTTGATACCAAATGTCTGTAAGAGTATGCCTTTTACATGCACTGTTTTAAAACCAATTTCCTTACCACTTAACCACCAGATTGAAGTGATTAAAAACAGAAGCTCAAACCATTATATATCTATGCCAAACATCAGTCAAGATGTATATAGATATGGTACTAGTATTTCTCATCACGTTATTAAATATATGTAATTTAAATTTATTTTTTCAATAGTCATAGTTATAAGCTAATTAATTATATAACTGTAAGAAAAACGAATTCTGTGGTGAATGCCCTTTTTTAAAAAATTGTAAACTTCAGTATTAGTTACTTTTCGTTCGTGAATTTTTACATGAAACTATGTACCTACCTACTTTGTTTTAACTTTCATGCAACTCATAGTAAATGCCAGAGTTATGTTACACAAATGTTACAATATAATGTTCATGCCACCCCACAGTAAATGCCAGAGTTATGTTACACAAATGTTACAATATAATGTTCATGCCACCCCACAGTAAATGCCAGAGTTATCTTACACAAATTTTACAATATAATGTTCATGCCACCCCACAGTAAATGCCAGAGTTATGTTACACAAATGTTACAATATAATGTTCATGCCACCCCACAGTAAATGCCAGAGTTATGTTACACAAAAGTTGCAATATAATGTTGTTGCCACCCCACAGTAAATGCCAGAGTTATGTTACGCAAAAGTTACAATATAATGTTGTTGCCACCCCACAGTAAATGCCAGAGTTATGTTCCGCTAGAGAAACTAGATAATTTGCCATGTTTTGTTTTAAACCTAATTCCTCCATTCTGTAAACATCGTTAACGAGTTAAACATTTGTGTTTAATTATGTCAATAGTCTGAGAACGTATGAAGTAAAACTGCATCGTTTGTATTATGTTAGATGCCTAAAAAAAGTTGTTTCCATACAGACTTGGAGGGGGGGCGTAACTTTCGATTTTCTTTTTTTAATTTAGATTTGAAATTGGAGGGGAAATAAGTCATGTGGGTGGGGAGCCGTTTAAATTAGTTAAGGCCTTAGAATTCCTGGCAGCGGTTTAGAGACTCATGCTTTAGAACGCTATCGCTTAATGCAAAGGAGAGATCAAGAAACGGCAATGCATGGACTCCCTCCCCCATCTATACAGCTAATGGCACGGGATCCCCTGAATTGAATGGGTGTGCATCTGTTTGAAGTAGAGATAGCTGTCTGATGGCTGAAGAGAATGACTGGATTCCAATGTGTGAGGTCTTCTCCCTTCCAGCCCCCCCCCCCCCCCCCAAGTTACTAACTGGATTATCAAAAAGGAGATGGTGAACTTGGTGGACTATTTCCTTTTGTGTTTTGTTGCTGACGCAGGAAGAGTGCACACATTTATCAGTTAGTAAAGTAATGGTTATTCATTTGTGTTCATATATTTAATAACTATCAAATTCAATAAACATTGCCAAAAAACAATGTTAATAAACGTGATAGTAATGCAAACTGTCCGAATTTATTTGTGTTTCCGGAAACAGCTGGCGTTGTTGACGGAAGTAGATTATCGAACCTTTGTTATGATGTCAATCGTCCGATCTCAATAGTGCAGCAAATTTAAAGTAAAACTTAATATTACTGTATTCTATGTAGTGATGAACTTACATTGAGTGATACGTGTTCTAAAAAGGTGAAACCTCAAGAAGTGCTTCTAGCAAACGCACTTTAGTAGGTTAGTCATTGTTTTCATATGAAGTTTATAACTGAAACGGGCTGTTGTTTAGAAGTCGATAATCAAGACTATTCAGTGTTATTCATAAGTGTTGTTATTTGCTTAGCTGCCCATTTAAATTGTATTAACACGTTATGTAGTTTATTTATGACTTAAATGTAACTGTAGCAATAATCTTTCTACTTTCTTAAGCTCCGGTGTATATTTAAATAGCACTGGCCCTAGATTATATTTATTTATTAATTGATGACGCCTCAATTTGAATAACGGTTTAACTATTTATTAGTATTATCACCCTTATCATGCCATGCCATAATCGTAATTAAAAAATACATCAATAATAAAAATAGACCGTATTTTGGCTGAAAGATTTATCATCATGATAAGCTTCTTAGGAGTTATCTTACAAATTCATTATCATTTAACTTTCACAAGTTAATTCATAGATACAACTAACAAAAGAAAAATAAATAATATAAATATAATTAAAATACTGTCCTCATTTTTTTAAATATTCTTTTAAACAAAATTGGTATTATCACATCATATAATAATCAACAACTTTGTCAACTATCATACTCACAATAGACTTCATTGAAGTCTTCATATAAGTGTTGATCTTGATGGTAAACTTGTATCCTGTATTGTACTATTTTAGTTTCCACTAAAATTCAAGTTATTTTTTGATCAGATATCATGCATGTTTTCTTTTGCATCATAGAAATCTATACTGTTCAGTCCATACCAGTTTAACACTTGGCATGCCTTTTAAACATTCAGGATGATAGTTTGAATGTTTTAAAAGTGGAACCCATTATTTTATTAAATAAGTTATTACGTTTATTCATGGAGATATACTTCTTTTTTTTTTTTGAATTTTGATTAATTGGGCATGTCAAATAATTTAATAACTGACTGTAGATAGTTAACATTTATTTAACAATACAGATAATTAAAAAAAAACAAAGTAAATCATACACAAAGGAATGGAGAGACACATCAGGACATCAGGCACATTCCAGTTTATGTAACAAAAATACTTAAAAAGATGCACTTTAGTAAATTTGTTGAGATCTAGAGAAAAAAAAGTAGTTAGATATTAGAAAAATAAACGGACTCTGAGATGTAAAAAAAAAAAATCAGCTTAGAGCTGCATGATGTAAAATAATCTAAAGAATCTAAGCTTAAAAGGATGTATCATCACATGAGGATTTGGCTATACATTGTCTAAAGACTTTGTTATTTGTATCTATTATTATTGTATAAGTATATTATTAGCTCTTATTATTATATAAGCATAACTTAAATGCACTTTATAGTGCCTCTCTGTATTAAGTCAAATATTGCCCAGTGAAATGCCTTTGACCCACTTTATTTTTGATGTAAAAAACCTACCTCCTTCCCCTTCCCATAAATTTTCCCTCTCATGGCAAGCCAGTACCTCAAAAGCTAAGTAGCAGGTTTGCATAGGTAGACAGATAATTCATAGGATATAGATCTCCTGGATATTAATGAAAATATCTGTAAGCCAGGTTTAAAAATTAATATCTTAGAGATCTTTGTTGGTGTCGTGGTTTAAGTTAATTTTAAAGGGGGCAAAAACTGTAATGAAGTGAAGACTTGTCAAGCTCCTTTTTGTTCCATCTTTGTGCACTTTGCCCTCCTGAACATCAGGCACATACCTTATATATTTTTTAATGATTGATGGCCACTAGGAAATAGAATGAACTGAGTTACTAGTATTTAATAGGGGACTGATGGTCGTGCGGTAAAGCGTTCGACTGTCGACCTGAAGGTACCTGGTTTGATCTCCGATGAAGACCAAAGAAATTTTTCAGGTCTTGGCTTTAGTTCCCGCTATGTCTTCTGTGGTGCCTCCATGGCCATTGCATTATCGGCTCTGGTGGGGATGAAAGAAGGACACCATAAAACCATCCCATTAGTGATTTATAGGATCTAAAAGAGAATTTCATCTCATCCTTACAGGGACTTAACACACATTAGTATTTAATAGATGTGTAGTATACCTTATACTCAAACTCAGATCTCCTAGAGGGCTACATGGGTGCAAATGTGCAGTGTGAGGGTCGCACGGGACACACAAATGAAGTCATCTAATAAAAGCATTGCAGCATATTTTATTACTTTTACATATATTTAGAAATGTGCTCACATCTATGTTTAAAATGTAATGATTAGTTTACGAAAAATAAATTATAATCTGCAAAAAATGTCTATGCAGACAGCACATATTGCGTTGCTAGACTAATAACAATGAACATTCTGTCTCCATACCCATACCTTCGTTTAATCAGGTTACAGTTGTCTTAAAGTTATTCCCACATGCACACGCAAACACCCGCATGCACATACCTCGCTATTAGTGTTCAATATGTTACTATGTAATTAATTCAGTGCAGTAGTCCTATATTCAAAATATATTGATAATGTGAACTTTAACTTTTCTTTCTAAATAAATTGGATGATGCATTTCTTTGGCTTTTTATCATTGTAATTATAAACAAGCTTGAGAAAAACCTTTTGATTTCAATTTTTATATTATAACATGACATATTTATTAACTATGAGAGTTTGCTGTATTGAAAGAGAGAGACTTTGAAAGCGAACTCTCATAGTTAATAACAGTGCATTTTTCCCATTGATAGTAAAGGCCTAATTAAATTGGGTTCTAACAACAGACAGTTGCAATTGGGATAATTGCATAAGCTGTTATGAATTATCCTTTATGTATTTTGTTGGTGCCTATTTCTCTAAAACAAGTTTACTTATCAGGAATGTAACACTGTCACGTCCAGTTGTTTTAATGTTGTAATTATTTTCTTGCCTATTCTTTATTTGTATTAGATATATAGGAGAACTTAGTTTCTCCATCTAGAGACATTTGAAGATCGAGTCTTCAAGACTATTATAACCAAATTTGAAAGGCTATTTCAGTGACCTATTATATGTTCAACATATGCCTAACTTGTCGGTTTTCTAAAATTGCATAAAGCTTTGTTTATATAAATCAGAATATATATATCTAAGTTATTTTTAGTATTTTACAACATTTTCACATTAAAACAGTTACCATCAATAATATCATCAATAAAAAATGCTTTTGGCAAAAAATTGTTTGATTTTTTTTTAAACAGAAGTTTTTGGGTAAAATAACTGATATTTTGATTAACTCCCTTTTTTAAAAAACTTAAAGAAAATGAATTGTATCCCTTGATTTGTCTAACACGTTTTTTTACCGACATGATGCATATATGCATAGTCCCATGAGTGCTATGGGTGGTAGTTCCAAAGTTGTTGTAGATAAGCTAGACAGGATTATTTACAGCAATCACTTAGGAAATTAAATTCTCTGTTCAGTGCTAGTGAAGTGTGATTATTAAGTCTAGAAAAAAAAAAGAAAATTCTTTTGGGTTAACCAGAAAGTTTCTCTGTTATTGTTTTTTTTTTTTTAAACCAACAGTTTTATATTCTGCTATACATCAATTGATTTTACTTTCTATCTATTCAGTTTTGTTGTTCCATAAATTTGATTTAATCTTCAAACTAAATCATTAGTGTTGTATGTGTGCATATATTTATGCTTAATTTACAATTTTTAAAGTTACATAATCGGATTTGCTTAAGTTAGTTACCTGGTTGCATGTTTAAGTAAACAGATAAAATATTTAAAATCTTACAAATTAATTGAAAATTGTAGCTGTCGGCTTCCAATGCAAATGTAAAGAAATGTATATTGCACAACTAAGCACTACAGAGTTGAATCTTTATTGTTTGCGTTGTTTTGTTTGGTTATAATTTTCAAAAATGTTTTATTTATCCTATTTTTCAGGGCAATAGAGAGAGCCAATCCTTTCTTTGTTCTACAACGTCGAAAAGGTTATGGTGGTGGGGGTTTGACTGGTCTGTTGGTGGGGACTCTAGACACAGTTCTTGATAACAAGGTAGGACGCAGTCAAACTTTAAATTATTTGCATTAACATGAAGAAAAAAAAACTGACTGAAATGGTTTTTAAAAATGCATTTAATAAGTGTCAACATGTGAAATGTGATGTTAACTGTTTCTACTTCATGGATTTCTTTTTCATGTGTCGACCTTACGACAAATAACTATGTAAATCAATAATATTCTCCTTCAGGACTATACTATGATCATATTAATATAATATAACATTACTAACAGTACGCCTACTTTCAGCTGTTTTCCTGATTTAGACTATCAGTTGTTAAATATTTCTACTTCATGGATTTCTTTATCATGTGTCGACCTTACGACAAAAAACTATGTAGATCAATAGGGTTGCTCCTTATATTTATGTAATATAATATTACTAACAGCATGCCTACTTTCAGCTGTTTTCCTGATTTAGACGATCAGCTGTTAAATGTTTCTACATATATGTATATGTAGCTATTTTTTATTGCGTGAATACGGTCACTGATAGAAAGTTATATCATTACTGCTTCATGTCTTCATGCTTTTTAATCCTTTATTTTTATTACCTCAAATAGACTCTGCCTTTTAGAATTTTGCACCAAACTGAAGGATCAGAACTAAGTTACTGTAAGTTTTTTTTATTTAGTTTTTGTTATTTTTTATTAATTTGTGTAAAATGTGTATTTTTGTGTTAATTTTTTTTGTTTACACTTTAGCCATAGCAGAAGCCAATAACAAAAGGGAAATCTTACAAAACTGGGACTGGTTAGAAAATAATGTGATTGGTACTTGTGGTAAGTTACATTTTTGTTATAATTCAATTTAGATCTTTCAGTTGTATTTTTGTTTGTATTAGTTAAACTTGGCAAGATTTTTGTCATTTTCTTAACTTAATTTTGTGACACTATTTTGTTTTCAGCTGCTTTTGACAATGATGATGATGTCACAGAGTTCATTAAATGTAAAATAGAGAGTTTGTTGGCTAATGTAGAGAGTAGCAAAGAAGGTTAGTTTAGAATTTTTACTTCTGTGTTATTATGCAATAATGAATATTTACCCAACTTGGCCAATTAATATTGGGTAGGATTTAATAGGATTATTAATTTAATATTTAGAGAAAAAATTTTCTTAATGATAAAACAATTTTTTTTTCTCCGCTTCTTCAGCTGAAATTTGTTTTATTTGTATCTCTTAAAGCAATAGAATTAAAAGGCCTCTGCGAAGCTCTTTTGAATGGAAGATCTTTTATTTTTTAAGAAACTAGTTCATCATAAAATTATTTTTAAAGCAATGTTTTCTTGATCACATGGAAGGAACTCATCATTAACTTATAAATACTTCACTTTAATTAGGGATCACATTTTCCTTCCACACCATATTGTGCTCATCTTTAAGTGACTTTTTTTTTTCTTCGAATCAGATGAAGAAATTGAAGATCTCAGAACGTCCACTAAAAAATTCAGAAAATATTTTAACATGCCAAAAGAAGAAAAACTCGTCAACCGTAAGTTTTAAATGATGACCCTCACTTTTTTATTTCTGAAAATTTTCTGTGTCTCTCATTTTTCTATTTTGTCATAATCTGTTTTGATAAAAATATTCATGAAATGAAATTTCTATAAGAGTTACTAATAGAAGTGAAACAGAATCAAATAAGGAAATCAATATTTTAAAAGCTTGTTTGCTGATTTTTTTTTTTATTCTTTTCAGACTATTCCTGCAGTTACTGGAAAGGAAATATACCTCGTCAAGGATGGATGTACCTCAGTGTCAACCATCTTTGTTTTTATTCATTCCTCATGGGCAAAGAGGCAAAATTAATACTTCGTTGGGCAGACATTACTGTAAGTCTTTGACACAGTTCAATATTATTTTTAATTCATCTCTTTTTATTACTTGCTGAATTCTCAAAAGTAAAGTTCCCTTTTGGGCAGATGAAGTGCAGAATTCACCTGTTTCTACGACCTCTACATATGAAGGGATTGTGTGGTTAGCTTTTAATTCCCCAACCTAAGTCAGGTACCCATTTAAAGCTAGGTGGACTTGTGGGACGACTTTGAAACCAATTTCAACTGGAAAAATTCCAATGGTTCTCACAGAGGATCAAACTCAGGACTCTCAGGTCAACAGGCGAGTATCCACACCACTCTGCCAACCATTTCACTTAAATTCTCTAGCTCATCATAATATTTTTTTTATTTACGCAAGTTGTTAACTTGGCAACTATTCATTGCCTAAAACAGTAATGAGAAAAGGCTTTTAAAGAATTTTTTTAATGACCAAAAATAAAATTTAGGATCACTGTGCTGCTTTTGATGAGCACAAAATCAATTGGAACAGCTGTCTATATAAACAATACATTTGTATAAAATTAATAGTAATTGAACTGGTTTAGCCACAGTATTATTGTTTTTATAGAATATGATTAATAAGAGGCCATTATATGACATAATTTGATTTTTAATATCGTTCACTCCATGTTACAAAGTGTTTTCTGAAAAGATCTGCTGTCTGATAGATGATTCTCATGTAAAACCATATGCTAGAAATAAGATGGAAATATTATATGTCATGTCATTTTTTGTATAAATGACATTCATTGGACATATAACTTGTATTTATAAATGACATTCATTGGACATATAACTTGTATTTATAAATGACATTCATTGGACATATAACTTGTATTTATAAATGCCATTCATTGGACATATAACTTATATTCTAAAAAATAAGATGGAAATATTATCTGTCACATCATTTTTTTATGAGTGCAATTAATTGCCATGAAAATCCACCCAGCTTTAAATGGGTCGACTTACTTGGGTTTGGGAAGTAAAAACAGGTTGGACTTTTATCAATCCACACACTCCCTAAATATACTGTGGCTACAGAAAGAGTTGAATTCTACACTTCATCTGACCTATGGCCTTTGAGGGTTTAGAGAAATTGTATTATTATACAAACAAAATTCCATGTTTTCATTTTTATAACTTATTAATTTTTCTATGTTTCTTACATTTTAGAAATTAGAAAGGGATAACAACATGTTGTTTCCTGATAGTGTTAAAGTCTCCACGAGAGATGGATATGTAAGTGAAATATTAATCTTGGTTTGATATAATCGGGGGGGGGGGGGGGATTGGTGTGGGTTTATTTTCTCTGAGTCTCTTCCATACAGCTTGTGCTTGCATTCATTGTTTCTCAAAACACTTTCCTCACAAACGAATTCAGGCATTTAGTAACATTAAGCTTTACTCACCAAAATTTTCAAGTGCTCTTCACTCTTATCCCAATCATTATTTTTTTTTTTTTTTTTGCAGCATTATTTCTCCATGCTGCTTCACAGCAACGAAACTTTTAATTTAATGGAGCAGTTGGCCAATATGGCCATGAAACAGTTAAGTCAAAACATTTTTGCTATTTATTTGTTAAGCATTTATAGAAAGCTGAACACAGTATGCCTTTATTATTTTATTTATTCATGCTGTATATGGTTATTTATTTAAGACTGATGCAAGAACCTGGCTTTCAGGAAGACAAATCACTGATGGCTAAAGTGAAGTCCACAAAGTGAGATACTTTTTTTTTACCTTCCCATAATGTTCTTTTATCTTTAATTATCTTTAAATGGATAATTATTTCGTTCCACCTGTTAAATGTTTTTTGATCAGTTCTTTAATATAAAAAAAAACTATTTTTATGGTGTGATATAACTGTAGCTTATTGTTTCAGGAATGAGCTTTAAATTTTGTTTATTTATTGACTTTAATTTAAGTTTGATTTCTCTTTCAGAAAGCGGAAGAAAATGTCCTTGTTGAAAAGAGATCTCGATGCAAAAGCTAGAAGCGAGCGGTTTAGGTATGTCTGCATTTTTAGATGTACAATTAAATTTAATTTTTGTTATGAAAAAAAAACGTAGAGTATTAGGTAGAATAGACATTAATAATGTAGTTGCTGTCACAAACAGGCTTGCTTTTCGACTTCCTGTCACTGAGAAACTAGATGGGGATGAAGAATGTACTTTGTGGACCCCCTTTAATAAACAGCATGTATGGGGCAGACTTTACCTCTCCAACAACTACATGTGTTTTGCTAGTCGGGTGAGGTTTGTTTTTCTCTATAACTTAAAATCACAGACGTAAAATGCTGTCTTAAATATTTATTTATAAAATTGTATCAGGTGAATTGACACGATGCCGAGTTTTAAATCTTGTGATAGAAATTATATTTCTTATACTAGACAATAATCGTCAAAGAAAATTGTCTCCCGCAGGTGAAGGACCTTGTTACATTGATCATACCAATGCGAGACATATCTGTGGCTGAAAGGGTGGACACATCTGTCTCTGGGAACCTCATCAATAAAGCTATTTTAATCACCACTAAAAACAAGGTCTGTTTGTAATCATTTCTCATTGTAAATATTCCTCTTAGATTGCACGTCAACCATGATCAGGTTCAAAATATTAACTTTATATTCAATTGTTATTAAGATAATTGGGATTTTTTTTTTAAATCACATATTTTAGTAAATGTTGACATTCCACAACTGTTCATTCGATGTTTTCTGTACATCAGATCAACTTCACGTTCTCAGAGTTTCAAGACAGAAATTTGATCCTGGAGAAAATCTCTGATTTTTTATCGAGGCAGCCGATAGTGAAACGGTGAGTTGTTGAGTCACAGGCTGGTGTTGGGGGGATTTCCTACACGTTTACCCATTGCTTACAAATATGTTTGTGTTCTTGGTGTATTGCTTGTAAAATCTTGAATACTGATTTTCTTCTCAGAACAACCAGTGTGTCTGAAGAAAAGAATTCTGAACTAGGTAGGGCTGACCTAATAAATGACTTGAATTTTTTTTCCCCCCCTAGTTTTACAGATATACCGAACCTTTTATTTTTCCATTATGTAAATTATTTTCAAGTTTATGTTTTCTAGAGTTAGATTTTCAACCAGCTCTAATGGAACTGTTTTCAATGAAAGAGACAGCAGAAGTGTCTTTGTCACCCAAAGATGAAGCAAAAGAAGCGGCCAAAGAGCATTTATGGGATCTTCATTTTGCAGAATTTGGCAGGTAAATGATAAAAAATCTGTCATTATTTTTTTAACCTTCAAGAAAGTATAAAAAGTTAAATTATATCTTCTTTTTTTTATTGTACTTGAGGAATACAGTTTTTAACAAGTCCTGGGATAATTTTATCTAATTTAGGATTCTCCAATTCTAAAAAGTGTTTACAAATAAAGCTATGCTGAGTGTTTATTGAATTACTCTGTACAAAATAAAACTTTTTATAGTTAAATTTAGACTGTCAATAACTGTATGCATCTATGACAGTTTTTAACCATGGCTAATTGATGTTTAGGGGAATGTGTATGTATCGTACACACGACACTCATCAGCTGGTACTGAAAGGGATTCCCGACAGGTGCAGGGGAGAAATGTGGATGGTCTTTTCTGGAGCAGTCAATGAGGTACTAACTTTTTTCTTTAATTAAATTTAAGTTAAAATGTGTGACAAATATTAAAGTTTAAGATAATACCAGAAACAAGTTTGATGGATGCTGAGCCACAATGACTTTTTACTTGAATTCACCTTAACAAACAGTGCAAAATTTCCGAACAGGGTTTTTTTTAACTTGTTTTCAAAGGGCCAGTGTATTATGGTTTTAATTTCAGCTGGCCACTCATCCTAATTACTATGCAGATATTGTCAAACAGAGTAAGGGGCATTCTTCAATCGCCACAGAAGAAATTGAAAGAGATTTGCACAGGTGAACATTGCATCTGCTGTTTATTTTATCTGCTTAAAAAAAATGAACATTTTAAACACTCTTTTTTTTTAAAACTGTGTGATTCATTTTTAAAGTTTTTTTGGTAAGATAAAAAGAATTTCACACTTTGGCGAATGCAGTTGAGCAGTCGAAAGAATAAAAAATGAATGAATCTGTTTCTTACAGATCATTACCAGAACATCCGGCATTCCAGACCGACAGAGGGATAGGAGCATTGAGGCGGGTCCTCACAGCCTATGCTTGGAGAAACCCTAATATAGGTACGGCTGTTTAAAATACTAAATTAATGCTAGGCGTTTCTTTACGTTGTTTGCATTCAAGTGCAATTATTTATTTTTTTTAAGTTTCCTTGAGTGTAAAAAGCTGCTTTTTTACCTTTACCAGGCTACTGTCAGGCCATGAACATAGTGACCAGCGTTTTATTATTATATGTAAGTGAGGAGGAAGCATTTTGGCTGTTGACAGCCATATGTGAAAGGCTTCTGCCTGATTATTACAACACTAAGGTGGTTGGCGCACTTATTGATCAGGGTAAAAATAAATTTCATTGTAAGCTGATTGGTTTCTGTACAGTATCCAACAAGCCAGCATATTTTATTCATTATGTAATTCATTTTTTTATACTTTAGGTGTGTTTGAGGACCTGATCTCAGATTACCTCCCTTCACTACACAATAAGTTGGAAACTCTCGGTTTACTCAGCATGATCTCCCTTGCATGGTTTTTGACCATATTTTTAAGGTACAGCTCTTGTATTTTAAATTATGTAGGCAGTTGGATACAATTTTTTTAAAGTGCTGTAAAAACCTAACACACTTTGTTTGATAGATCTTGCTAAAAAAGCTTTACGTTAACACTACATTAAAGAGTCTCTGTCAATTAGAAAAAAGTATAGACTTTTTTATTTGTATAAATGGTCTCACTTGTATATTAGGAATTGAAAAAAAGGATGTGACCAAAAATTTATTTTTCTGCAGATATAACTGCGTAAGTTCTTCTTATTATTTTTATTACAAGCCTCAATTTATAACATAAATACTATGATATATTTTGGTCATTAATATCTTCTAATGATATAATTAAGTTAGCCCAAAAACTGTGGCTTGACATTTTTGTGCTGTAAAATCTACAGAATATGTATTTATTTTTTAAACCATCCAGTCCAATATTATCATAGGTTAATGTTAGAATTGAACTGTTTAAAAAAACTTCAGTATTAATTTATATTATTTTAGAAGATTTTTAGACATCTTTTTACATCTAATATATCTGTAATTTATGTCATTGTACAACATAAAAACTAAACAAGGTAAAGATTAAATAGACAATTTATGTCATTGTACAACATAAAAACTAAACAAGGTAAAGATTAAATAGACTTCTGGGACACCATTATTTTACTAAAAAATAGCTAAAGTGGCGGTAATTTTTTTTTTCTATGTTTGATTTCACTATTATTCATTTTTTAAAATTTAAAATCTATCTAAATATGTTTTGAAATCTACATGTGTTGACTTTTATTTTTAAAATTTATGGTATGGTGATTGTAAAAATTGCACATCTTTCATGATAACTTTTTTTATCATGTTATTCATATATATATTTTGAGTTGTTGTTTTTTTTATTAGATTCCATACACATTTTATCTTTATGTATTTGGTTAATTAAGTGTATCTATTATACAATTAGATTTAATGTTATCTCCAAGTAAGTTATTTATGACGGCAGTTTTATTTGTCGACTTTTATTTTTTAATTTTTTTTTTTTATTTCACAGTGTGATGCCTTTCAACTGCGCTGTGAACATTCTGGATTGTTTTTTCTACGATGGAGCCAGGGTATTATACTTTTCTTGCCTTTAAATATTTTTATGTGATTTTAATTAATGTAGTTGTAGCAAGTACAGAGATAAATCTCCACCACTGCATTATGTTATAGGACTGTCTTTGACCTGTTACTACTTATGTAATTCTCTACTCAGACACTAAAATTTTACAGTAGCACATCACACGGTGGGACTCATTTACTTTTAAACTAGGATTGCTCACATATGTAGAATTATTTGCAATGCGTGGAAACCTTTTCTTCACCACTCCTGTAGCTCTGTTAAACAAAATTTTCAGGAATTTAAATCATGAAGTTTATTGAAACGCTGTGTTGACTTGTTTTACAGTTTAATTTGCCCAAAAGCTGCCCCTGTTTAAAGTTTGAATCACCCATAATCGCCTTAACATACCAAGCTATTTTGGTTTCAACATTGCATGATAGATCTAACTACTGAAAAAGAGTTTGATGCTAAAAATAGCAAGGGGAATATCAGAAAGAAATTGACTTGATCTTATAAATATGGTGTACAATTTTTTAGAAGGAAGATATTTTAAAACAGACTGGTTTTATATTATTTTAAAGGTAGTTATGCTTGGTTATTTAATTTTAAACTTCAAACATTTTCCATTGTTAATAACATTATTTGCTATCTTTTTAAATGAATTATATTAAAATATGGAGCTGTTGCCCTTTGTTTGAAATGATAGGTGTAATTTTTTAAGATTTCAATGTTCGAGAAATACTTGACACAATGTTTAGGATGAACTCTATCGTAATGATGTTAAACTGTGACATTATAATGACTAAAATTAGTATTTGATTGTAAAACTCTTTTGAACTAAGTAATAATGCCCACAGGTCATCTTTCAAGTGGCTCTGACCATCCTGGACATGAAACGTGATGACCTGTTAGAGTCCCGGGAAGATGGTGAGGCCATGGCAGTTCTTTGCAACTTCATGGACAACATCGTCAACAGCAACTCCACAACACCAAATATAATGCACACATCCAACACCACTGGAATAACTGGACAGGCTAATGAGGTATTGCTAGGCAGATAAATGAAGTAAAAAACAAACTAGACTTGGGCAAAGTACAGCGAGTCAGGCTGTTTGATCTGGCATGGGCACTGTCCCTCTCCCCACTCGTTCACATCTGCGATGTTTACATTTAATTTTAAATTAAGCACTCAATCCACCAGCTCTTGGTCTGGTTTTTCTGCTCATTGTGGCCCGCATTTCAGAAAATTTGCCCACCCTTGAACTAGACAGACAATGAGGTAATAAACGGTAAAATGAGGTAATAACTAGACAGACAATGAGGTAATAAACTGTAAAATGATGTAATAACTAGACCGACAATGAGGTAATAAACGGTAAAATGAGGTAATAACTAGACAGACCAATGAGGTAATAACTAGACAGACAATGAGGTAATAAACGGTAAAATGAGGTAATAACTAGACAGACAAATGAGTTAATAAACGGTAAAATGAGGTAATAACTAGACAGACAAATGAGGTAATAACTAGACAGACAAATGAGGTAATAACTAGACAGACAAATGAGGTAATAACTAGACAGACAAATGAGGTAATAACTAGACAGACAAATGAGGTAATAACTAGACAGACAAATGAGGTAATAACTAGACAGACAAATGAGGTAATAACTAACTTTAAAATTTAAAGTCACTTTTTATTTTCAAGTAATTTTTACTTCATCTGAAGAAATCCCTCGCTTTAAAATATTAAAACATGTACCTTTTTTTTTTATTTTATTTTGTGTAAAAAGGAAGATTTATAATTTAGCAATTTAGCATATTTTTTTTTTTTTGCTTTATTGCAGAATGCAATTGATGTTGCTGACATTATCCAACAAAGTTACCAAAAATTTTGGTCTATTTCTAATCAAGACATCAATAAATTGAGACTCAAACATAGGCTAAAAGTTGTGCAGGTTTGTTGCGACTCAATTTTTTTTTACTTTAAATGTCGTTTTGTTATTTATTACCTTTTAGCTTCTAGAAATTTAAAAGTCTATATAATGATTTTTCAAACTTTTCAACATTAACTAATTTCATGATTCACCATTACCTTCTTTATACCGTATTTCCCCATGTATAAGCCACCCCTTTTTTCCAAAATTTTCAAGACCAAAAAGTAGGGGGGTGGGGGGTGGAGTGTATGAGTGATTATTATGAATCTTGAATTTTATTTCTTTGTAAATTTTCTTTCTTTATAACTTGTTTCTCTAATAAAATATTTTTTTTAAAAAAATTCACAGTCCAAAAATTGGGAGGGTGGCTTATACAAAGGGGGTGCTGCTTATACAAAAGGGGTGCTCATACATGGGGAAATACGGTATTCCCATACATTTTTTTAGTCTTATATTTTCAGTCATATAATTGTCAGTTTTGATTCAAGTCCAGATATTTATCTCTGCAAATCACTGCCCAGAATTTAAATCAAATGGTGGTTCTCCAGTGAAAATTCCCCAGCCCCCCTTTTTTTCTATAAATACATCCATTTTTATAATTACCAAAAAAAAAAGCCTTTTAAAAAGTAATTTAACCTCCACATTTTGTGTGAATTCATTGCAGACCATAGAGGATAATGTCAAGAGGAACATTCTCCGCAGTGTGGCCACGTACACAAAATTTGACGGAAAAGAGCTGGAAGATTTGTATTACTTGTTTAAGGTATTGATAATGGGATATTTTTGTTAGTCAAGTATAAGTGATTTTTTTTTTTAACCCTATATGCTCATAGTTGTTTTTTGCCAGCTGTTCTCTTTATAATTTTTATACAAATTTTTCTGTGCAAAAAACATTTATTGAATTTTATAGATTTCTATTTTCTTTCTTTTTTTTTTGTTTTTATGACTTGTTTTCTATAAATTGAAAAGAATTAATGTTATACTTTTATCTCTTGTTCTTTTCACCTCTGCTCATGTCACTTGCTGCTTTACCCTATATATATTTTTTTTATTACAGGAAGAGTATTTGACTTCTTGCTACTGGAGGACTACTCAACACGTGGACTCTCCTGACAAATATGATCCAAACAGACCTTACTATGACCAGTACAAAGTGGACTTTGACCAATTTAAAACACTTTTTCTTTCACTGTCTCCATGGGCAACTGGGCAGTATGCCTCAACTCTTGCTTTGAGAACTTTTAGGGTATTTACACATTTTCTTGATTTTTTTCATTTTGTGCATTTATTGTTGACCACAATATCATCGTCGAATACGCCATCATTATGAAAAATTATCATTGACCCAATGTTGTCATTGAGTGACCACAATATTTATGACTTTATAGAATGATTCGTGTTTGACCCAATTTTAATCAGTGAGTTACCATCCAATCATTGAGTGACCACAATATTTATGATGTCATCCAACAATCCAGTTTTTTTTCATTTACTTGAACATGTAAGCCTGTGTCCTCATTCACCCAACTCTCCATCACTGGCCATAACTTCTGTTTACTGTCGTCAGTTGCTGGACGAGAACAAAGATAACCTGATGAACTTCAAAGAGTTTGTCAACGTGCTGGGCACCATGTGTAAGTCTGACATCACCCAGAGGATAAAGCTGCTGTACCTTCTACACCTGCCGCCAGCCCTGCTGCCCACTGACCCCCTGGATAACTCTCCAGCGTCTCCCAAATCAGGTTTGTTTATTCCTGCTCCATTTGCAACTGATTCAAATACTTTATGTAGTACTATTGTAGTACTTAACAATTTTAATTTTAAAAAAAAAAAAAGACTTCCGGAGCGGCAAGAATGAAAGACTGAAACTGTTGAATATTTCAGTGCACCTACTGCCTTTTAATTGAGAAACTTGTGTTACTGGCTGTCAGTGATGGCGAGTGGTCTATTGTTTCATCTCTCACAACACACTATATCTCACAAATACTGCCAGTAAAACACTGAAAGTCATTTTGATTCTGATATGAACAATCAACATCACTTTATTTACTAGAAGTAGTTAACCAAAGTTACATCAACACTATAGAGTGACATCTTCACAAATATTTTGTACAGAATATCCATTCCTCAAAAACAACACACTTCTTACTAGCTTCTTTGTTTCTGATTCACTAACTTCACACTTCTTACTAGCTTCCTTATTTCTCTCTGATTCACTAACTTCTTCAAGCTTAACAAAACTACATTGCCCCCCCCCCCCCCTTTCTGTTAATATAATATCCTATGTAAAGATGTATAGTAAGGCAACAATCTATAGTATGTAAAGATGTAAAAATTTTCTACGGTATTTATATTTCAGACTCTGTAGAGGCAGCTGTTGACGCATCAGATTTTTTCGATGACAGTGGGAGTACTCCAGATACACCTGCTGATGATGGTGAGTAGACTGCTGGAATCATTGTCTGTATCATACTGGGTTTTGGTTTTTTTTTTCCCTTCATACCAAAACTACCATTTTGAACATGACTGTTATATATTAACATTCTAATATGCATATTATAAGTGTCATTAAAAATAATCGTCATTTCAGATTTGGAACTTCCAGCCCTGCCGTACAGCACGTCAGAGACCTCAGTACTTGCCCCCCGCCCTGTGGAAGTGAAACCCGACAGTTCCAGTGTTGACCCCAGGATCCCCATGGTAGAGATGGTTCCGCTGGAAGTGATGTCCATAGATGATGAGGAGGAAGAGGAGGGAGAAGAAACAGAAGAGGTGTTGGCTCCCAATGAAGGGAGCACTGCCAGAAGTGAAAGTGAGGATGCAGGAGAGAATCGTCAGGCAGCTGATAAATCTGCAGGAGGTGCTCAGGTGCCTGATGAGAAAACGGAATCTTTAGACAAGACTGATGAAGCAAAGCCAGTCAGACGTCCAAATATACTAATTCCTGTGAAAGGTAATTGGGGGGAGGGGGGTGGGTTCTCTTATTAGGTCTGACAGTTTGAAACTTAATTCACCATACAATCAGCATTAGGATCATTATTTGTTTCATTACTTTCCACATTATCCTTTCAGTCACATATATTTTTTTAAAAACATTAATTATGTTTGATTGCTTTTCCTAACTGAACGCCTGCCTGTTTTGCAGATTCTAAAAAAATTCACCTTCCAACTAAAGTGATTCCTAAACTGACAAGCGGAGTGAGGAGGCAGGAGTTTGCTAATCTTCCACGAATAGATCAGGTAGATGTTACAGTGGCCTCTGAAATTAAATTATCTCGATGTAGCATTGACATCAGAAATTAATGTCATCTCCCAGGTTGTCACGTACCTTCACCACAGAAATTGTTTTCATTTCAGATCCAGTTTATCCAGCTTCTGAGAACTCTGTACGACATGTTCACGGACACAAAAGACGAGCAGCAGCTTTATCATAGCATAGCCACTGTTGGGACTTTACTCTTGCAGATCGGTGAAGTGGGAAAGCGTTTCCATGCTTCCAGCTCTTCGTCCGCGCTTTCTGACTCTGAGGGAGCCAGCCCCAGCAGCGAGAACAACGTTAAAAACAGCGGGACAGTTACTGAACCAAATGTAGGAGATGCAGCTCATTTCAGTGAGGAAAAGAAAAGTATTATAAGTGATGGTAATTCTTCCAAGGAGAAGGATGGTAAAGGAGATGAAGCCGTCAAAACCATAATGGAGGGATCCAACAACCAGAGTCTCCAGCCTCCCGGCACAGGGCTGGGCTCCCCTAAGAACACCAGTAAACCTGACTTGGACTGGTCCATTTCGTTTGAGCAGTTCCTGGCATCCATGTTAACAGAACCGCCCCTGGTGGACTATTTTGAGAGAATTTATGACACAACGGATGCTGTAGCTGCCCTCAGAAACCGACGCCTAACTGCAAGAGTGCCACCATCCTCAGAAAAAAAAAGTTCTAAATGAGTTAAAATGATGTCTTGAAAATTTGGGAAGCATTCTAGTCTCCTACTACAGTGATTTTATTTTTTTCCAAAATTTCTTGTTGTTGCTGTTAACTTAGTACTTTTATGGTACTCATTTTACTTTTTTTCTTTTGTTTGAAAAATGTTTTTACATTGTGGATGAGGTGAATTATAAATTGTTAAAATTCAAATAACATAATTTATTGACTTTGACCTGCTTGTTAAAGTTTCAGAATTTTTCATTAGTCAGAATGTTGAAGATTTTTTTTTTCCCTTTTTTAAACCCTGTTATATTTTATTGTGCCATGCTTACCATCAGTCAGGGTCTTAAAAGAAAAGTATCAGGCCCACAGTCCCATAGAATAGTCGTGGCTACAGAAACAGATGAACTCTACTTCTTTTGAACCTGATGGTCTTTCATAGACTTTATAAGGGAAACTTTTACTTTTTTAACATATTAATTTACTCCCAGTATCTATACTGATAAGATTTTCCTCAGAAACATTTGGGTCTTAAATATTTAAAGGTTATAGCTTAGTACATGACTTTACAGAAGAAAAAGAAAACTAGTTTTACCTTTTTGAAAGCATGTCAACTTGAATGCCCTCTTCATCATGCTATTGCTGTCATTCACTTCTCTCAGATTCTTTCATTCATACAAATATTTTTATGAAAAAGCTGTACATGTATTGATTTAAATATGAAATATAACAATAGTGGCCAAAATAATGCTTTTCATTGAGTTTAGAATTCCAACTTTTTCATTTTCAAATCTTCTTAAATTCGCTGTGGGTGTGGCTTTTCAAATTGTTGTTTGTTTTTTTACGACATAAAAACCCAGAATGAGGCTTTCCTTTTTCTCATGCGTGGCCACCCTGATGTAGGTTTCTTCTATGAATTCATTTGTTATTTACATCATTTTTGTTTATCCGTCTGAAATATTGCATTGTTAAGTTTCGTAAAGCAATTTTTTTTTATTCAATCAAAATTAATTAACACCGTCAGGTTTGCTGACCTTGCTCAACGAAAATGATGTTGTCACATCTCCCGCGGGCATTAAAACTATTTTAAACAGTTTTCTATTTTTTCATTTAATCTGATTAATATATAAGGCAAGAGGGGCAGGTAGACATGCAGTGTAGATCACTCGACTGTCGACTTGAGAGTCCCGGGTTCAATCCTCAGAACCAAAAGAATTTTCCCAGGTCCTGGTGAAAGTTGGTTTAACCCCTTCAAGTCCACCCAGCTTTAAATGGGTCACCTGGCTTAAGTTGTGGAAGTAAAGGCGGCTGGGAGTTGTGCTAACCACACAAATTAGCATTATATCACATGGCTAGAGAGACAGATGAATCCTACACTTCATCTTCCTTTTGATGGCCCTTTGAGTTGCTGAGGAAACTTTAGTTTACTTTACTTTTACTTATATACAAGTTGTACTATGAGTTTGTATATTTTGGTTATGATGCGTGTGCATAATTTTTTTTTCCCAATTAGCAGCAAGACATCAAAAGTAATCCGCTGTGATGTGCCTGATAAAAAATAGGATGTCTTATTTATAATGCTGTCTGCCTAGAGCAGCGGCTTTTGTGGACATAAGGTGGATGATGGGTAGTCACCTGTTTTGTCACATACACACACTTGAACATAAATCTGCATTTTTGTGTGTGTTTGTGTGTATCACAAGCTCCCTCAATTTGGTAACATCACCCCCTATCCTTACTCCACCTGGTGTTTAACAATTATTTCAAATTTTTTACTGATTGAATACACTACCTGCGGCAGCTACGAGAAAGAAAAAAAAAGAACAATTGTCTTATGTCTTACAGGTAAAATTAATTTTTCTTTGGCTGCGGTATTATTTAGTGCTATCTTAATTTGTATTTATTTAAGTACATGTAGGCCTATAATGTGATATCAACCCAGGTGATAACATTACAGATGTTTTACTGCACTCTTTTTATTTTCACTCTAATGCTTATGATTTCTTTGGGTATGTTTTATTTCTTTCCATTTCATTTGTATTGACTTTGTAACATATTTTGTAAAGAATATAATTTTGTAATTTTCTATTATTTATGGGTTTTTTTTTTTATATATTTTCATAAATTGTGATGAATGTTAATATTTGATTAAAAAAAATTGTTTCAGTCAGTTGACTGCATATAATTTTTTTTCCTCCCCGCTGTTACCAGTAATGATGCATTCATTATTTTTTTTTTATGATTAAACGTTTTCAGTAAATGTTGAAAATATTTTTCTTCACATATCAATCAGCCATAGTGGACCATCTTTAACCAATGTTATAGAGCAGTGGGTCTCAAGTTGTGTGGAGAAATATACTCTTAATATTTCCTTCTGATGCGCACGTATTTCTCCACACATATTTCTCCACACATATTTCTCCACACATATTTCTCCACACATATTTCTCCACACACATTTATCCACACATATTTCTCCACACACATTTCTCCACACACATTTCTCCACACATATTTCTCCACACACATTTCTCCACACGTATTTCTCCACACATATTTCTCCACACACATTTCTCCACACACATTTCTCCACACACATTTCTCCACACACATTTCTCCACACACATTTCTCCACACACATTTCTCCACACACATTTCTCCACACATATTTCTCCACACATATTTCTCCACACACATTTATCCATACACATTTATCCACACACATTTCTTCACACATATTTCTCCACACACATTTCTCCACACACATTTATCCACACATATTTATCCACACACATTTCTCCACACATATTTTTATAAAAGCAGTAGAGGGTGGAGGAAAAAGACCATTTTAAAATTTTGAAGCCCACGGAACAACTATTTATTTTTAGCCTAAAGGTTTTAAACTGTATTCCAATAGCCATATAGTCTCTTTTTTTTTAAATAGTCTTAAGATGTGCCAGTAAAGATGAAATGTTAACCTGTCGATCCTATAACCACTGTTAGAACTCCCTCTCAAGCTCCCTCTGATTTTCCAAAGGATGTCTTCGGCTTTAAGATATTGGCTTTGGAAGGAAACTAAAATGTGCGTGTGCTGCACAGCAGTATGTGGGCCAACTGGGATAAGCATTCGTGTGCACTGTTGTCATGTGTGTGGGCATATGCATATGTGCACAGATTAGATGGTGGTACACTGTCCCCCCACCGTGGCGTAGACTGCAGTGGCCATGGAGGCACCAGGCGCGATATGATTAGCTAAGAGTCTCTGGGATGTAAACCCATAATCTCCCCCCCCCCCCAAGCCTAGCTGGCCGACAACCAAAGCATCACCCAGCACCAATCACAAACTGTGTTATATCTTCAAATTATTTTTATCATATCAATGAAAAATAAAAACGTGTGGACCACTGAAAAGAATTAATTAAGTAATACGACCCAAACCCCCCTACCCCACCCCAAGCCATAAAACGTATAGTCAATTTATACTCTGTGGCCCTTGCTCCCTGTTTATTTATTGAATTTTTCAACCACCGCAGCCGTTGTAAAATGAAATTGACTTCTTAGTCCATAAATAAGTAGTTAATTATGTTTATTTTTACATCAACATTACTCATGGCTTTCCTGAATGTATGAATCATGTCAATGGTGGGTTTTATTTGTAGTTTGTTTTTTATACCTGAATTAAAGATGACATTTGAATGATATTCTTTACTAGTTAAAGATGACATTTGAATGATATTTGCTAGTTAAAGATGACATTTGAATGATATTCTTTACTAGTTAAAGATGGCATTTGAATGATATTCTTTACTAGTTAAAGATGGCATTTGAATGATATTCTTTGCTAGTTAAAGATGACATTTGAATGATATTCTTTACTAGATAAAGATGACATTTGAATGATATTCTTTACTAGTTAAAGATGGCATTTGAATGATATTCTTTGCTAGTTAAAGATGACATTTAAATGATATTCTTTGCTAGTTAAAGATGACATTTGAATGATATTCTTTGCTAGTTAAAGATGACATTTGAATGATATTCTTTACTAGTTAAAGATGACATTAGAATGATATTCTTTACTAGTTAAAGATGATATTTGAATGATATTCTTTGCTAGTTAAATTAAACAAAAAATATTTCAATTGGTGAAATATTGTTTTTAAAATGTATCTGGGACCAGGGCCGCTTTATCAACTAGGCACAGTAGGCACTGTGCCTAGGGCCTACGGACTTTTCAAGGGCCTACGAAAGCCAGAACATAAAGTGAAAACAAGTTCAGAATGCCAATAAAATTTAATAATGTTTGTATTATAGTAACTATATATAACTGTGTGCGATGAGCACGTCAAGCTGCAGATCTGTAAATTACATATGTTAACTTAGCAAAGTCACATATGACGTCCTCAAAAGTTTATTTAGATTTCAAATTGCAAAGAAGTACGGGTGCATTCTTGAAAAATATTAAAAATGAAGTAGGGCAGGGCCTTCGACGTTGAAAGTGCCTACGATGACCTTAAAACTGTCCTGTTTGGGACTTCGGTTTGGAATTATGACGTCCTATTGCCAGGTTTTCACAAACTTGTATTCTGTTTTTTATTTTTTCTCTTGACATTAGACCTAGATATTATATCTCACACATTATCAGGGCATAGCGGCTCTTAGGTGCTCGTTGTGTTTGTTTGTTTTGGGATGGGGGAGTGCATAGATAGTTTCAGTTTTTTTAGTGGGCCCCTAGGTAGAGACATTTTTCCTTTTATTTATTTTTTTTGGGGGGGGGGGTTGGGCCTAGGCAAAAGCAAATGGGGTTAAGGGCAAATGCTTCTATGCATGAATAGTGTTACATTTATTCATGCACGTTTGTAAATATCATATTGATTGTAACATTTTGGCCTGCATTTCTGTAGTCTTTCATTTATCATGCAATTACATAACACTAGTGGCCTATATTAAGTAAGGTTTATTTGTAAGTTAAATGGTAGTGTAAATCCATGTGACAGCAGTTTCCGTATGGACGGGTTTACCCACAGTTCCCGAGGGCAACAGGCGTCCCCCTCCCCCCTTCCCCCAGAGCAGATGAAACCAGTGGGGTAGATAACGGCAGTTTCCTAAAGAGAAATCTCCAGATTCAGCCACTGTTCACAAGAGCATCGGAGCTTACCAGAGCGGTGAGGCCCAGTGATTCCGCACGGACCGCGTAGAGGTACTGGAGCTTAAAGGGCCGAGTACAACGCGCACGCAGGACACTGGCGTGCCGCCGGGATATCAAGGGGGCCGTGGACTGTCCGGAGGGGGGCCATGGAATTTCGAAAAATGTGACACATAAAATATAATTAACCTAATGTATTGTATGCAAATAGTATTAATATATGTTTAAATAAAATCTAGTTTATTTTACATGTTACATCCTTTCACTCTTTCATTGTTAGCAGAAAAAGCATGTATTGACTGGTAAAAGTTTGCATATAGAAGTTTAAAATTATAAATTTAAGCACTCTAAACCAAAAAAAATCGGGGGGGGGGACATATTGATTGGCGTTCCAAGTGGGCCGTGGCTTCAAAAAGTTTGAGAAGCACTGGTTTAGAAAGTGTAGTGCTGCTTGGACGAGTGTTTTACAGCCTTTAAAACAAACAGTGGCAACAGTTTTTTTTTTCAAATAGTACACAAACCTCGCTTTTTCAAACTATCTTTTAAAATAAGCAGATAGGAATAGATAATAAAAAAGAACAACTAAATATATGCCGCATTATTTTTTTTTCTTTTATAAATGGATTGCTTGCATTACATGAATTTTATGGAGTTTGTCTTAAGGGTCATTCACTTATAACTTAACGCCATGGGTTGGGTGGGGGGGGGGGAGAGGCGAAGTATGACACTGTATGGTAGCACAGGTGCCACCATGACATAACACACTGAGCAAATGTTGATAAACTAAAGAACCCGTAATGTATAGATTTTTACAAGGCCATTCATTGCTGAATGGAGTTTTCTAGAATCTCTGCTAACACTCTCCATGAGCCGGTAATTATTTATCGCCAACCGTCTGTCTGCAACTTCGTCTAAGAGGAGCTTTTCAAAACTAAAACTGGTTTTAAAAAAATTACCTGCCATCCACTAGTGGACAGTCAAGTCTTGCTGATCTTGCTCTGCTTCACCCCCCCCCCCCATATCGGTCCCCATAACGACTTATATACACCGCCTACGCATTATTATTCCGATGGTTCACCCCTGCCTTGATACAAATGATGAAATAGTGTCATTCATCACCTATTCTTGCCCACCCACGCAATGACCACCACCTTCAGTTTTTGACGGGAAAATGACGACGCCTTCAGCGTGGGCGGTTTGTCTATAAGACGCACCCTGCTGTGACTCAATGAGTACTAAGAGAAACAGCCAGTAATAGACCGGTTAATCACACACAGAGAAGACCCACAGTGAGACGAGTACCAGAGAGGACATAGTATGAACTCATTATAAGCATGTTTTATTTCCCCATCTAAAGATGCAACCCGTTAATGTGACAAAAGGTATTAAAATTGTGAAATATTGCCCCTAAAAGTACCATATTTTCAGACTAGAAGATCCCCCCCCCCCACCCCGAACAAACACACACACGTCAAACAGGGGGATACAATTTAGGTGCAGTTTAGCAAGGCTAGATATTATTTTTCTTGTTATAGTGATCTACAAACTGGGTTCGCCTTATAGTAAGTAAAATACTGTAAGTGCTGGTCAGGTTGGGGAGCGCCTTCCCCTGCGCCCCAACCTAATTAAGCCATACCCCCACCATTCCCCCAACACACACCTACATAGCTTTAACGAAAATTGCCAAATTTGAGTAATTTTATTGTTGATTTTAAGGGAAAAAAATGTTTGGAGATTATAGAGAAATCGAATGACACTTTAAAAAAAATAATACCTATGATAAGCTATAAATTAAAAAAAAATATTCCTCTCATTGTGTCGAGATTCGAACCACACCTCGGGCATAAAAAACCTAACACTAATCTAGCCACTCTACTACAGCTTCACTTAAATGTGATTTGTTTTTTAAGGTTAAGAGCTAAGGTAAATGTTTAACATCTGCCTGCCCAGGCTATTTGTAGTTCGCTACAAATAGACACTCTCTTTAATTTAATGCGATTTAATGTATGCAGAGCCACTCTTTTGGATAGGGAAAGTAGACAAGGACAATTAGTTAACCCCCCCCCCCAAATCACCACCACAACCTCTACCAAAAGGCTTCCATTCAGTATTAATTTCTATTCAATTTGGTGCACTGGATTCAGAGGCGTAACTAGGAGAGGGGGGGTCCAAATTCGAAAGTCCCCCGGGTCCCAGCTTGAGAGTGGGCCCCAAATTTTTTTTGCATTAAATATTAAGTACATTATCTCGTGCCAAAATGCAGGGGGCCCCCAAAGAGGCCAGGCCCCCTGGGCCCCCAAATCTATAGGTTTGGCACTGAATGTGAACGTCATTTATGTGAATGGGCGGGCGAGGAGTGGAACGCGGGCCAATTCGAACAGCAAAACGTGCTGTATTTGGCCCGTACCCAATAAACATGCACCGAGAGGACTCCCGTTGTCAAGCACCTATCGGACATCGGTAGGCAGTTTCCTATAGGACCTCTCGGCTAGATCGAAGGGGCAAGCCCCTGAGTGACCCAAATTGGATGGCGCATGCGCTCTAAGCCTCTAACAGAATCGGGAAGCGGCCATCTTTACAGTTCGATCGCGCTGATATTATTTCGTTGAAAAGGTTCATTTCAAATTCATTTGATTTGCGTTGCATTTCGTTGAAAGGTTGGTTAATTTTAATTAAATATTACTTTAAAAACATTCTAATTTCAAGTTGTTACAAAATGCTCCTGTAATGGAAATATGTATAAAGTGGTATCAATCTATGTACTGTACTATAATACTATATTATAGTACAATATAAATGTATATATATGATATTTGGATTTTTACCCAAATACTTCTAAGAATTTCTAATTAAGATTATATTAATTGTAACTGTTTTTATCCAAAATTAAGATTTAAAAAAAAGGGTGATAGTAAATATAGTTTTGCCTACCAATGAAATTTTCTATTGTGTAATACTAATTGCTCGTGTGGAGAAGTCGAACTCCCATCGGGCGCCTCCCCAGGTGGCGGATAGGGGAAAGCTCGCCAGATATGGTGAGTGCCGATGAAATACAATTCTCGGGGCGGACCAAAGCAGGCAACTACTGCCTTGTAGTTAGTGGAGGGATCCACAAAGGCTAAGGGACCTAACCTTAAACAAAGGCAGCTACCCACAAGGCTGTGAAGGGCAACACCCTAGTGGTTGTGCACAGGGCTAACTACCCAGTCATGTAAAAAAAAACACTAGTTACGAAAGCCAATCAACAATTCAAAAACCGGACTGATTCAAATGGAAACCGACCTTCGCATGATCACGGACATGATTACTGGCTAGCGACTTGGAACGTGTTAAGCCTATACAGAGCAGGAGCCCTAACCCGCCTCACTGAACAGCTTAGAAAATACAAAATAAAAATAGCAGCACTCCAAGAAATCAGATGGAAAAATTCAGACATACTAAAAACAACAGAGTATACCATCTTTTATAGTGGAAACACCACAAATACATTAGGAACATGTTTTGCCGTCAGGAAAAACATCCTCAATCAAATAATTGGCTTTAAACCAACCAATGAAAGATTGTGCAGCCTCAGGATTTGTGGCAAAATGTTCAATATGACCCTAATATGTGCCCATGCACCCACTGAAGATTCAGAAGGGAATACCAAAGAGGAATTTTATGATGCCCTAGAAAGGTTATATGAAGAAGCACCTAGACATGATATCAAATTAGTGTTAGGAGACTTCAACGCTAAGATTGGCAAAGAAACAGTATACAGACCGACAATTGGAAGCTACAGTCTACATGAAGAAAGCAACGATAATGGAACGCATCTGATTGATTTTGCATCAGGCAAAGGCATGACCATTAGTAGTACTAAGTTTCCACACAAAAGAATACACAAAGAAACATGGAGGTCACCAGATGGGGTGACAAGAAATCAAATAGATCATGTGCTAATAGACAGGCGACATGGTTCAGATATTCAAGATGTCAGAAGCTTCAGAGGAGCAGATGCCGACACAGACCACATGTTAGTCAAAATAAAGTATAGACAAAAAATAAGTATCTTTCACAACACAAAAGCAAAGATAACAAGCCAATTTGACTGTGAAAAACTAATAAAAGAGCCACAAACAAAAGAAAAATATGAACAAGAAATTAAAAGCAAACTAGAAGCACTAGATATAGATAATAATGAAAATCTAAATAGCCACTGGGAAAAGATTAAACAAACCATAAAAAACACAGCGGAAAGTGTCATAGGGTACAAGCAAAAGAAGAAAAGAGCTGAATGGTATGACGATGAATGCAAAAAAGAAGTGGAAGAACGAAACAAATTGAGGATGATAATGCTACAAAAAGCAACCAGGAAGTCAACTCACGCATACACTGAGGCTAGAAGGAGGGCCACTAAAATATGCAGAAAGAAAAAACGTGAATGGGAAAAGGGAAAACTAATAAAACTAGAGGAATACTCAAAAGAAAAAGAAACAAGAAAAATGTACATGGCCATCAAAGAGGAAAGTAACGGCTTCCAAGCAAGATCTCACATGTGTCTTAACAAATCAGGCGACCTGCTTATAGAAAATGAAATGGTTCTAGAAAGGTGGGCGGAATATTTTGAAGAAATGCTGAACATTAAAACTGACAGCGAAAATTATGTACCAAACATTGCAGAGGACAATGGGGCAGAAATAGAAGAACCAACCATAGAAGAAATAAATAATATTATTAAAAAGACCAAAAGCAATAAAGCACCAGGAGAAGATAACATAAATGCTGAGTTACTCAAATATGGAGGACGCACACTACACTTAGAAATACACAGGATGGTCAATAAAATATGGAAAGAAGAGATAATGCCAACAGAATGGGAAACAGCCTTAATAGTTCCACTACACAAGAAAGGTTCGAAACTTAACTGCAACAACTACAGAGGAATCTCACTTCTCAACACTGTTTATAAAATACTAACAAAAATAATAGCCTGCAGAATAGGGAATTTCAGTGAAACAGTATTAGGTGACTATCAATGTGGTTTCAGGCCTAGCAGAGCAACCACAGACCACATCTTTTCCCTTCGAAACACTCTAGGAAAATGTTATGAGCATAATATAAACCTGCATCAGCTGTACATAGATTTCAAGATGGCATATGACAGCATCAATAGAAATTATCTTTACAAAACATTGCAGGAGTTGTGTATCCCCAACAAGCTCATTAGACTAGTACGTATGACATTAAACAACTCAAGAAGCAAAGTGAAAATCCAAGGGGAAAGCTCAAGAGAATTTAAAGTAAACCAAGGACTTAGACAATGAGACTCCCTTTCGTGCATACTTTTCAACTTAACCCTAGAAAAAGTCATAAGAAACGTACAGTTGGATAAGCGAAGAACTATAACACACTACCTCAGAAGTGAAAAAACAAAGTCTATGAAAACAGGAACAATATTTACAGAACCCATCCAATACCTTGCATATGCTGATGACATAACATTGATAGGAAAGCAAAGCAAGGATATAGCAAAAGCATACATAGAATTAGAAACAGCAGCTCAGAAAGCAGGTTTAACAGTAAACGAAACAAAGACTCAATATATGCTGTTACAAAGAAATGAAAAAGAAGGAAGAGAAAAAATTTTCAAAATCAGTGATAGAGCATTTGAAAGAGTAGAAAACTTTAAATACCTGGGATCAACCATAAGTGAGAAAAACGATATAATGATAGAGATAAAAAACAGAATAGAAGTAGGGAACAGAATATATTATACACTGCATAAAATACTGAAAAACAGACAGATCTCCAGAAAAATTAAAAAAACCATATACAAGACAATGATCCGGCCAGCAGTAACATATGGTAGCGAAACATGGACCATCAGCAAACAAGCAGAAAATATGCTAAACACTTGGGAAAGGAAAATGTTTAGGAAAATATATGGCCCAGTAAAGGACAATAACGAGTGGAGAAGTAGAACCAATTCAGAGCTGTACGAACTGTACGAAGAACCAAATATAACCGCTGAAATTAAAATGAATAGATTAAGGTGGGTAGGGCACATAGAAAGAATGGAAAACAACAGAGGTCCAAAAACGATTTATAAGACAACACCTAATGAGAAAAGGCCTAAAGGCAGGCCAAGAAGCAGATGGTTGGAGGAAGTGGAGAAAGACCTTAAAGCCATAGGAGTGAGAGAGTGGAGGAAGAAGACCCTGGATCGGGAAAAGTGGAGAAGTGTAGTATGGCAGGCCAGGGCCCTAAATGGGCTGTAGAGCCAAAGGAAGAAGAAGAAGAAATAATACTAATTGGTGTAGGCATATTAACTTTATCTTGTCGTTAACCCTAAATAATTATTTTTATTTAATTTGCGTTTTATTTTATTTAAAATTTCACTAAAAGTCAAACATAAATTATACACAAACTTTGTAGGTAGGCAGAACCATTTACTTTTACCACAGTACCCACAATGTAAATCATCTTAGGGTTAAGGATATGATTATTGTTAGAGGTTTGGGTTAGTTAGGGTTAGTATTAGGAGTTAGGTTTAGTTTTAGTTGGAGTTAATGTTAGGGGTTAGTATTAGATTAGGGTTAGTGTTTTTATACGTATCCATTGTCATCAGAGAAGATTGGAATAGTAAAATGTGGTCTCTCTGGGTCGAACTCTGAACTACTGAAGAAGGGGTGACATGCAGAGGAAATATTTTGTAATTCAGTACAAGAGTTCGAAGATTGGTTTTTCTATCATACATACTTCCAAGGTGAAATTTCTGCATATTACATTTATATTAATAATAATGGATTAATGGAACCTGATATTGTATTACTAAAGCCTGCCATAGTGTCTACATTCCATTTCTCCTGTGTTTCTCAAATATGTTGTATTTGGTATTTGCGATTTTCAATTAATTTTCAATGAACATAAATTTAATGAATCTGTTGTTTCTTTAGGATGCCAGGACTGTTTGCAGTGGTTTTATTCATTGGTGATGGTGGAGAAAGACCTGAAAGTGTTGCAGTTGTAGCAGGAAATTGGTTAGATGGTGATGAATCATATTGGGCACCATATACTAACCGTCAGGATGACAGATTGGACACCACACCAGCTTCATCTGGAATAATCAGATGACCTGGAAATGCAAAGCCAGCTCCAAGATCTGATGTTGCAGGAAATGCAATCGCAACCAGTTTAGAAGTTGTTGGTAAGGCTGTTTTTATTACATTTCTGCCTCTAAATTCATATCAATGCCAGATGTAGTTAGAATTACCAGGCTGACTGATTCTGACATTCATTCATGACAAACTGACAAAAAAAATGTATAAAAATTGCTGTAAATGGATTTTTTTTTTTCCTTTTTCATTCATAGCAGGTGATAAAAAAATTGAAATTCTGCTTTCCCTCATGTTGGAACTGAAATCAGAAATGAGGGTACTACATAATCAAATTAGTGAGGTAAAGGAGACGCTCCAAGACATGCAACAGAGTTCATCATCTGCCACATCTGGAGAAAATATATCGGTTGATTTGGGAACAAACATATGACTATGGCATTACTGCTGATAGACCTCTCAAAGCGATTTGACACTTCCAGCTAGGGCACCAGATCTTCATCTTCTCGATGATGATTCACAAGAAACAAGACAATGTTATCTTGAATTTCTTATGCCAGGTAACAATCATTTATAAATTAAATAGCCTACTAATAAATAGTAATAAATTACTAATAAATTCATTGGTGATTATGTATTCTATATTATGGAAGAAAGGTAACTTTTACTAATTTGTTAAGTTTTATATCATAAGAATTTTGACTATTACATGTATGGAGAAATTATGTAATACAAACTATATTGTACTTTTACATATATGAAAAAAAATCCCACTCAAAATTTACATTGTTTTTACTTTTCTGCAGGAGCTTTTATCAAGTTGTGTTCTTCTGGAGTTATGGTACGAATAGGGAAATATACAAACAGCAATGCACAACACGAGAAAGACCTGAAAAGTTCCCTGTCGGAGTACTGGACTAAGTGACACCCAATGAGCTTTACATATTTATTGTTTTGTGCATGAGTATTTCACAAACACCAATTTAACGTTCATATTTCTCCACACATTCATATTTCTCCACCGATGTGCTATTCTATGGACTTTGGACATGATCATTCATATCTAAGCTCAGATTCAAACTAATTCATGGATTTTAAAAATACAAAATTTCCAGCCAAGGTAAAATATGCATTATTTTTTCAGAAGAAAAAAGTGAATGAAATGCTGCCAGGCTTGTGAAAATCTTAATATAGATGAAAGAATATACATTGGTAAATATAGTTTTAGACAATACATTAAAGTCAACTAAGTGGGGGATGAATATTTGGGTTTTAGCTGATACATGCTGAAGAAATGAGCACAATGTTAAAATGTCTTTCACTTAATTTCAGGAAAAAAATCTTTATTTTTTTCGATAAAGAAATGTACATGCATGTTTCACTGATTTTTTTAACATATCTGTAAATAAATATTTATGAATCCTTAGTATATTGTGTATTTTTAGTGTAGATTTAATATGATCATAAGAATTACAGGCATTGTTATAAAAAAATTATTTCTACCTTTCTTTTTTTTTTAATTGTGAATAAAATTAAACACTGTCTTTTTTCTACATTTTACATAGCCTACCACAAAATCATTATAAAAAAGTTGTCTAAAGTAATCTAGCAGATGATAAAACATTCTGCATTTTTGGTCTCACTAATGTATAATATGTGGCATTTTATTCATTTTGAATTTTTTTTTTGTTTGTTTTGGTTATCTGATAATTTTGGCTCATAAAATGTGTGTTTTATATAAAATGTCATAACTATTTTATTTATTGTTAGATTTCATTAAATTTGATGTTGTAATATGTAATTTTGACTGAGGTTTATTATAAGAATAAAATTAACAGTATATCTCAAAAAGATTGTTTTTTCCTTCTTTGTGTGTGATGTTTGTTTGTAAATTGTAAAAAAAAATATAACTTAATGCCAAATGTCAACAAAAGTGGCACATTTTTAATGTTTGTACTTTCTGAATTAGTTGATATATTATAAGGGGTGAGCAATATTATCCAGGGAAGGGTCAAAAAAGTTCTCTAGGTCATAATATGACCATTAGAGGTCACCTAGACGACTGCCGATCGGCATCCCCTAGGTGCCCCCTAACAATTCCAGGGTGCAAATAAATAGGGGTCACCTGGTGGCTGCCCCTAGGGTTCCCCTATTTATGCCCCTAGGTGACCTCTATCTGTCCGTGAGGGTATTGTTTATTGGGTAGTTTGCCAATGTTTGGCCTATACAGTAGTGAGTAGATCTATATTTATATTATTTTTAGGTAAATTTTTTAAAGTCAAAATTTAGCCCTTTTTTCCCTAATGTTTACTATTTGCTATAGTAAAATGAAGGGGGGGGGGCTGCAGAGTACACAATCTCTTACCCAGTGCCGAACCTAGGGCTTTGGAGGCCCGGGGGCTTGACCTCTTTGGGGGCCCCTGCATTTTGACATTTGACATCATGTCATGAGATGATGTACTTAATATTTAATGTAAAAAAAATATTTTGCCCCCCCCTCAAGCTGGGGCCCGGGGGACTTTCGAATTTGGACCCCCTCCCTAGGTACGCCTCTGTTCTTACCAAAAAAAAGTAGTTAAGTGCCATTGTCATACATATTAAAAACTGCCAATCAGTGGCGTCACTAGGGATTGCGGCCTGTGGGCCACACCGAGTGACACTATGACACCATTTTAAGGATGACACAAAAATGAACATTGCTAAATTTCATAGCCGAAAAAACTCGGTATAGTCGGTGTTATAAGTACTTAAAACCATGAAATTGATGACGTAGTTTACAAACTCATTTTAATTAAATTAATGTACATTTTCTGAAATATAGTCAAATATAATAACGTTGTTATCACTTCAGTATTTTAAAGTAAATTATCTGAGGTCTAGTAATGTAAATTTCGAAATATGTGTACCATTGCTCATGGTGGAAGTCTTGATGAGGAGGGGAGGGGGAGGTGTCATGAGGTGTGACACCCTGAACTTTCCGCACCGGGTGCTGCCTGCCAATAACCCTGATAAAATAAATTTATCTAATATATGACATTGCTGTTACGTAATGTGCATCTATATGACCAGACTACACGAATTAATGACCAAAATGTAACAATCAATTTGATGTTTAGTATCGGGCATACAAAGAAGCACACCTTGAAAGGGCAGACTTGAAAATCTAAAAATAGCAATGTCGCTGGCAGTTTTTACCTGTGACTGTTGTGTCACCTAGAACGAGATTTGAGACGAGACTAGTCGCTGCACCTGTGTTTGGGTACGCTAGTCGTTTATAATGGCTACCCCGGAAGAAAACATAGGACAGGGATACATTGTTCTACCATGTTAATTTATTCAAAGGATTTTATTCAAATGACTTATGCTGTTTGTGCTTTCTTTTGTACTATTACTATTAAATAGACGGTTAAATAAATTATAACTCAGTCAAACTTTGTCTATTTTATGCATTTACACAATAAATAATAACAATAATTACCTCATTGACCTATTATGATTACCAGACATCACTTCAAAATTTGAATGCCAGTGTTATTTTAGCATTGCTACCCAATATTAAAAGATTAACTGCAAACATTTTGTAAAGTAACAAAGTGATCTTGTTTTAAATAAATTAAGACATTATCAAATTCAAAATTTACATTGTTTAGCATTTCAATTTTTATTAAAACCCAGTCTATTCAAAACTTAAACTTAAGTCTAAACATAAACAATGATTTCTTTAACTTACACTATTCTTACACTAATTACAGGTAGTGCTTGCCGACCTATTTACAATTTACCTATAGCAGGTTTAACATACCTGCCCGGCACTTTTCATCTGGGTAAATGGCTGCAACCCGTTTCCTTCGAGGCGTTGCGAAGGCAGTGTTTTCATATATATTTATTTTATTATGGACTGAGACATTGATTAATGGGCAAGTTACACCCCCACCACCCATTGGTGATAGGCCAGTGATATCAGACAACCGCATCTGGTACTTGAATCACATTCCCGTAAGATGCCGGCCTCCAATAATAGACAGATTTCAGGGTGGGGGTGTTATAGTGGACAACAGAGCTCTAATCAAAGCCCACAATCCACACATCATCAGGGGAAACATTGAGATAGCCCCGTCTGGTTGTCTTTATATAGAGCCTGGATGTATTCTGAAATTCGCCCCAGGCATGGGAATGATTGTCAATGGAACCTTGATAGCCAGGGTAAGTAATATTTAAGATGTTTGAAACACCTTATTAAATATGGTATGTTATTTCATATATACACCTTGAAAGCTAGAATAAGTAATATTTAAGATGTTTGAAACATTTTATTAAATATGGTATCTCTTGGAAAGATTGAATTCTTTGCTAGTCACAGTAGCTAAGCATGAAATAGCATATAATACCAGTTACCTTAGGGAAATGACTGTTAAAATGGAGTAGACAATGTGTAGTAAAAGTTTATCTGGCTAGCATAGTACCCATCCACCTTTAGTTTCCCTAATATCCTCTTCAAGCTGGGTGGACTTTGGGGTCTGGATAAAAAAAAGTATCCCAGCATTCATATTGAGTTAGGACCTTCATGTCTTGTGCCCTTCAATATAACCACCCAATCCTATAAAAAGAAAAAGTATATAATGTAATAGTTAATAGTGACTAAGCCACCATGAGAAGGGAGGTAACCTGAACATTTTTCAGGGACCCCACATTTTTTATGGTCTTGTTGCTTTTGAAATGTACTTATTTTGTTACTCAATCGGGAGTCTACATATTGCAGATCATCTTTTCATTAGGTCATTAGCTTTTTCTGAACCAATTTTGCTTGATTTTTTTTATTTAGGGCAGCTATGATCCTGGAGGCCGCATCATAATGACAAAAGCCGAAGGCGACGACCTAGGTAGGCCCAGTGGTAACTGGCAGGATGATGCCAGGTTAAGTATGGGCAACACTACTAGAGATGGACGACTGGACCTGAAGTTTAAATACAAATGGAGCGCTGTGTGCACTAATTACAATAAGTCAGTACTAAGTTCGACTGTAGAATTCTTAGAACATTATGCACAATTTTTGCATTAATTAGATTCACAGAATTTTTTTTTGTTGCAAATTATTCTCATTAAATAGCAGTAAATTATAAAACCATGAAACATTTCTTTGTATTATTAGTTAAAGCTCATAGTTTTTTTCAAAAGTCCAGTTGATTTCTAATTTCCCTTTGCTCTTATTTCAGTTTTACAGAAATTGATGCAAATGTAACTTGCCGTCATCTAGGTTTTTTGAAAGGTAACTTCACATACCACTCGTTTGCACGCAACTTGACAGACTATATATTATGGGAAAAGCCAGCTTGTAAAGGAGAGGAGAACAGTTTGTTTGATTGTCCTGGTGCTGTTAACATGCAAATTGGAAGACATATTTGTGGTAAATTATGAATAATACAAGTTTGACGACTTAAATTTAAGAAACACTTTAAAAAGCAATATACTTGAAGGATTAAATTTCTTAAATTCCTTTTTTTATTGAGTGGTTGATTATTTCTTTGTTTCCCTTGTATACCTTTTGCAGTCTGATAATGTACGATTACTCTTTTTTTCAGATGGTCAGGAAGTCATTGGATTTCAGTGTGAAGGTTTGAGACCCGGCTTAGCACTTGACCACTGGAGAAGTATTGACTTCTATAACTCCAGCACAGAAGCAAGATATCAGGTATGGAAGATAAACTTGCATACCTCACTGTATAAAATTCACTAGTAGTTTTCATTTTTTTTTATATCGAAACTTGTATGCACTTGCTTGTAATGTCTGTGTGAGTTCTCTGGACTGTCACAGATAACAAATACTGCAGCTGAGTATTCCAAGTATAAAATGTCTTCTTGGTCTGCCCTAGGGTCTTTTCTCATTTGGCTTATGTGCTGCTATGATGGCTAGATTCTTTTCTCATTTGGCTTATGTGCTGCTATGATGGCTAGATTCTTTTCCCTTCTCTCCTTTTTCCCCAACCGCCCTCATTTTTATTTCCTCTGTTATGTTAGGCTCACATAATAAGTACATGTTTAACATTTTTTTTCAGATTCAGGATAACAAAAGAGTCTATATGAATGAGTCCCTGTCATTTTTGGAGTATTTGGACATCAGCTACACTGGTCTTGACACTTTTCATGGCAGAACGTCTGAGCCAAATATATTTTATCAGAAAGCAGCCATCAGTGCCAGTCCTTACGTTCCAATGATGAACAACATTACCATTCGTTATGGTGCTTATGATGGCTTAAATCTAACAGAAATCGTTAGCCCAATTCATATAGCCAACTCCACTATTTCTCATAACAGAGGTAAGATATTGAAATAAGTGAAGTGAAGTTCCCCATATAAAGATGTATACATAGTTTTTATATGAATATATTTTTATATATTTCAATCTCATCTGTTAGTTTGTCCATTTTTTTTTTTTTTTAAATTTTAGCAGATTTTACTTTATGTTGTAATTAATAGCTATTATTTAATACAGGATCATAATTTATTTTTCTAGGTACAAGTTTTTAATTTTCAACTCTTTAACAAGAACAATTAATGATAATACTGAAGATAACAATCGAATTAAACATGTTCATTATTGTATGTAAAATAATGCACTAATTTACACCATGAAAGCTTCAATCCTTTTCAACTCATAGGGTGAAACTTGTATTATTAATTTTAAACCGAGAGATAAAAGTATTTACTTGAAAATGAGAATAGTTGAGTTCTTTTGTATTTTCTAGGTTATGGTATGTTTATACAGTCCTCGGTGGGAAGGACGCTGGTGAACATGACTGAGGTCAACCACAACTGGGGAGACGGCATCAAATTCTACATCAGCAACTTGACCATCTTTGATTTCCGACTCAAGTTCCCACCGGAAATATCATTCTGTGCTCAAGTCAATACAGAGGATGTGACCTATCCCTTCTTCCAGCACATGGACTTGGTGCAAGTTGACAACAATCAAGTTTCTTCTGTTGCAATTGGTGGATATTGTGAAAGGGTAATCTGTACAACTTTTTTAGATGTTACCCGAAAAAAATGCATTGGTGTATTTGAGACCGCAAATTAAATTACATTTTTTTTTGGTTAAGAGAAGACACCATGTTATTAAATTTATTTTCTTCTATTCAGACTTTTTCTACTTCACCAAACATGAAAATAACTGTTCACTTCATGATCATAGAACGTGACCCTGTTGCAAGTGGCACTTTAAAATTCCGTGAGGCTGGCTTTCCTGAAAAAGTATTTGTCATAGAAAATGGTTCCTTCCCAGAATCTTTCACTTCCAAAACAAACAAAATTACAGTAAGATTCGACTACAAAATCCCTCAGAATAAAATCTGTAAAATACTGCTTCCATGTATTCGATTTTTGATGCAGTTCACATCTGATTATGGTAAGTGATGAAAATAATTCTGCCATTTTTTTTTTTTAGCATTTTATGAACTTCTTTTTTTTCTGGTGATATTTTCTTAAAAATCTTTTTTTTTTTTTTTATAATTTACTCTTAGCATTTGATCTTTTTCTTAGGAAAATTTTATTCAGTTAATGTGGATTTTGGTATAAAAAGTTTTTCTTGTCAAGTGTATTGTCACTCTATGGCTGCAGTTCCCAAACTTTTTAACTCCCCTAACTCTTTCTAGAATCATTGCCCTAACTGAACCTATTGCATGTTTTACAACTTCATGGTGTTCAGGAGAAGTGTTATTTATTTTATTTCTTTTTGAATGACCACTAAAAATTCAGTGACCTGCAAAGCGCACTTGAGCAATTACAGCTCTCCGGGTGCCCTACTTCACCCAAGTGTGTGTTCCCAAAGGTTTATTTTGAGCTGCAGTAAAATAAGACAAAACTAGTGATTCAGATACATGTATCAGCCAAGTGACAAATTTAAAAAAAACTATAAGACTCAATGAAAACTGGGTATTTGTGTTATGTTTGGGTGAACGGATGGCAGAGCAGTGGCAGAGCAGTTGATTGTTGTGGACCTGAGAGTCCCAGGCTCAATCCTCTGTGAGAACTGAAGGAAATTTTCCTTGGTGAAATTTGGTGTACAGTCCCCAAGTTCACACAGGTTTCAATAGGTACCTGAAATTAGAACCGAAGGAAATTTTCCTTGGTGAAATTTGGTGTACAGTCCCCAAGTTCACACAGGTTTCAATAGGTAACTTAAATTAGAACCGAAGGAAATTTTTTCCAGGTGAAACTTGGTGTAAAGTTTCCCCAAGTCCACCCAGCTTTAAATGTGTACCTAACATTTGTTAGGAAAGTAAAGGTTGCTAGGCTTCATGCTAACTGCACAATCCCTTCATACGCAGAGATTACAGAAACTGATGAATTTATACCCTTGCCCCTATTGTCTTTTAAGGCTAAAGGAACTTTATTTTATTTTTTATTTTTTTTTTACTTTTATGTTTGACCCCACTTATTGATTTTGTGCAAGTACCTGTAAATAAAGATGAAAAAAATCATATCTTAAATAGGACTATTGAGGTAAAAGTAATTACCAAAATATGTGATTTACAAATATAATGTGTGGTAAAAAAATAATTTTTACTGTTTAAATTATAACTTGTGAAAATCTTTGACTTGTCCAGTTTGATGCAAACATATTTTCTGATTATTGAAAGATATTAATTGAAAATAGAATATAAGCCGTTCTTTTTTGTGTGTGTTTTCTATCAGATGTTGATGAGGAGTTCAGGCTGATTATGTCTAATGTCCATGACAATATTGGCTATGGTGTCAACATACAAGATATCCGAAGCAAAATACGCATTAGCAATGAGACTGTGATAGCCAGCAATCATTTCGGAGCAGGCGTCCACATTTACAAAGGTGCTGGAGAAATCGTTATCAACGGGACCATCATAGAAAACAACGCTGACGCAGGGGTCAACGTAACGTACTCTGGGGGCTACCAACTTTTCAACAACACCATTTTTAGAGGCAACAAGGGTTATGGGCTGATAACAGAGTATTCCAGAATCAACCGCACTCGATTTGAATCTAGGCTTGTTGTGGAAATAGTTCGGGCTAATTTTCTTTGGAACCAACTGATTGGTCTGAGAATGGGCAACTATTGTCGAGGTGGGGACATCCTGGTGAATGAGTCCTACTTTGCATACAACTATGATGAAGCATTTGAATACCTGTCTTGTAACCAGTCTACGATGTTCAAAACTAAGCTGAAGATTGCCTTCAACACATTTGATAATAACTTCAGGCATGCTATTCTAATGAGACCTCTACTGAACACAGAAGGGCTCATCACAAACAACACATTTGCAAATCATTCCTTGGCCACGATTCGTATTGACAACGGCTACGATCTGTTAATAAGCAGGTGGTACAGAGAGTTTCCTGTGACGCTCAACATATTCGAAAATACTTTCAAAGAAAACTCGGGTCGTTATGTTGTCAGCTTCCGGCTGACGCAAAACAGTGTAGTTCAGAACCTTGACTGCAAGTTCAACTATTTTCAGTACAACCAGATCAATGATTCATTCCTGTATCTGAACCCACGGAGCCGAGCTAATGCAGTCATTGTTATATCTTCAACCAATGTTATGCTGAGGAGGAACTACATCGACAACCCTGATTCGGTCAGAGAAATAGCCACGCATCTTGTTGACCCGTCCATAGCTATAGACGCCAAAGAAAACTACTGGGGTATTGATATCAATGCACAGTCTGATTATACCAAAGTCTACAAAGCTATTTTTGACCAGGTAATGAATAGTAAATATTTCATTTGTTTTATATTCTTAGATACATATATTATAAGCTGGTGTAGAATTTACATTAAAGATATCAGTGCAAACAGTTTTTAATTTACACATCTAAGTACATCACAATGGACTTTTTAACTTTGTGTTTATTGATGTTAATTTTGTGTTGTTAATTTGTTCATCAAAATAAACGCATAGTTGAAAATTTAATAGAAATTAATACAAATTTAATGACATAAAATTATTTCATTAGTATTCAAGCAAGCATGTCAATATATTCCAGAGGTGGCAAAATGTCATCATATTCCAGAGGTGGCCAAATGTCATTCTCAGAGGAGCATGCAGCTCTGCTATTATTTTTGTGTGCGCCTTCTAATGAGAATTTTTTTTCTTTTCTTTTATTACCTTTGTTCACTAAATCCTGTTAAATTAACTTTTAAAAAGTATTTTAACTTTATGAATACCAGAGTGCTTCTCTCAATTACCTCAAATAAGCAAGCCAGTTTAGTTTAGGACAAGTTCTCTTTTGTTACAGTTGTAATAAGCATTAGCCAATATGTCTGTAAAATAACTTAATCAAAACAGTTTATCTATATGTATCAGTTCAAGATTATTCAGCGTTATTTCTGTACTTTCAATTTTTAATTATTTCTTGCTTTGTAAATAACAGCTCTAAACTCACTGTATAATTTATAAGAATTGATCTGTTTTTTAAAAGTCAATTCGTGACCCATTTTTTACAGGATGATAGATTTAATTTGGCCAAAGTCGATTTTCACCCAGCTCTGAGGACTCAGCGGCTGTATGATGATTTTTTAAGTACCGGTGTTCCCCAGTATGTCTGGAAGTTCCAGAGAGGGAACAGCATCGGTGGTGTACTGGAAGACTCACAATTTACAGTTCGCTCTGGCCAGACTTATTTTGTTGACAAGGATATTTATGTCATGAAAGATAAGGTGAGCATAATGCTTTAAAAAAACATTGACTTTGTTTTTGTATCACAGAAATAGTTATTATTAAATTACATACATTTTTTGTTTTACTTATCGATACTTGAGCTTAAGGCAAATGCTTTTAAACATGAAACATACTGTTATACCTTTCTCCTTGCCCTCGGTGGTGCACGATGAATAAAGGAATTCCCGTAGACAGGCGCACCATATAATTTAGATATTGAAAGCAGTGACTTTGTGACTACGAGTTGCAGAGTTGTGACGATGGGCCATAGTAGTTGTTGATAGTAAATAAATTATTAAATGCTGTGTTGTGATTTTCCTTACAGCATTCAACAATACTAAAATGTTATTTTATTTACATTTTAATGACAAGTATAGATTTGGGTTATAGTTATTAATATCCTTACATTATTGTTACATTTGTGTTTTTTTTTTTGTTTTTATAGAAATTAATTCTGGAACCAAACAGTCAACTGAAATTTGGTCCGTCCATTGGGATGGTTGTACATGGTCTACTGAAAGCTGATGGAAGAGTATTGGGTTCCCCAGTCATCTTTGATGTCGATGATAGTGAGGAATTTGTTCCCATGGAGAACAGAACAACAAGTATACGATTGGTTGGTGGGGAAAATGAATTTGAGGGCAGGCTGGAAGTCGAAATAAATGGCCAATGGGGAACAGTCTGTAAAGATGTGAGTTTGTTGGGGTTTTTTTTTTGGGTTTTCTGTTTTGCTCTGATTTGAGATAATTAACAATATATCTAAAATATTTTTGCTCATGGATAATTTTTTTTACAATATGTTGTGTAGTTGATGTTAACATTTATTTTATGTTGGGTTTAAGTAAACTTTTTTTTTGTAAAATTTAGGTTATGTATAAAATTTAATCAAAAAATTATGCTGAGTTTTTTTTGTATAGTTTATGTAAAGCTGCATTATTTTTTTTTTAAAAGTACAGTCTGTGTGATATCATAGTAAAGTTTATGAAAAATTAAGATCACCAATAATTTTTTTTTTTTTACAGGGTTGGATAGAAGAAAATTCGCTGTTGGTGTGTCAGCAGCTGGGACTTGCCTTGAATCGTGATTATCCACTAGCACGTTTACGTACGCGAGCCCCTGACAGCACCCCAGTCCTCATGAACTGGGTCTCCTGTGATGAGACTGATGTGGATTTCACAAAGTGTCGAGCCGTGAATGATGACGCTGTGACATGCAGCCACGACAAGGATGTCTACATTAAATGTTTTAAACCCACATGGGCAGGTGTGTTGTGCGGCACTTTTTTAAAAAAAAAAATCATGTATTTATCCTTTTTTCTTTTACCAAAAAAAAAAATCAACTGATATAAAATGAAAGTCTTTCAAAAAATGATCTTTTCTATCAATGTCTGCTGCTGAGCATTGGTTAGAGCATGTGTACAATTATTTTTAAATGATCAAGTTTTTGAGAGGCAGGAATAAATGTACTAGATAGAAAAGTTTCAGTAATTGTTAAGAGAATTAAAATATAAGAACATATTCTTGTTTCACTTTTAATTAAATTTGACTGTTTTTTTTCTTCTTATCAAAATTAGTTAAACATCAGTTTATGAACTTAATCTGTTTTAAAAAACTTTGATAAGATAAGCTGAATTGTAAGTGAACCAAATTATCAAAATTTACGTGGTGCTTAGCAATCGGCATGCATGATATTTTGTTACTAATCTGAATTATTCTTTGTGTGGATATTTCTTTACATTGCTGAAAACTATATGATCTGAAGTGTTCATAAACCAAAGTTTCATTTTTGTACGGGCATATATTTTTTGCATCTTGATTAAAAAGCCCTTGATTTAGCTCCAGTGAATAAAATGTTTTTTGGATTTATATCTTTTATAAAAAAAAAAATCCTTCATATTGCAGGAATCACCTTGGCAGCTGCCTACAGACATGATCAAAATACACCCTTGCAGGATGAATCTCAAATTCGTCATGTAAAAATTTTTAATGCTGGTCTACTCGACCCGGACTCGGGAACATTAACTCCAGCTCTGCGCATTGACTACAACTACTATCAGATATCTCACCTGACTGTGAATAATTCCATGTCCGATGGTGTCTTTATGTCTTACGCTCACCCTTACGCCAATAATTTCATAGAATACCTGACATCAACTAACAATGCTGGCAATGGCATAGTAATCAAGTCACCAAGATTGCTAGTAAGTGGTTCTAGTAACATTATTGTAACTTCAGCCAGTTTCAGTTAGGGTAACGTTTTTACTTTGTAGAATTTTATTTGCTTTTCTTGATAGATTCCAATGTTTCAATAAATATCCTACAGTACTTGAAAAATTCCAACTGTATAATATAACTATCTTCAAAATATCAACACAGTTAAGAATTTCTTACTTTCCAATAACATCTAGCCTATATCTTTTTTCCACAATTTTGACTCCCTGTGGCATTTCTCAAATATCTTTTTCTCCCTTTCTCTGAGTGTAAAATTAAAATAACTCAAGTGCTCAAAAGCCTATAAACAGCGACAAATAGAGAGGCAGCCATTTGAAGTGACTTGGTAAATTTTTTGCATCCAACCAAATCAATTTCTGTACTAAAAAAGCATTACTTGCAGCATCAAAAGTCTGCTCCTGTTGAATGTTACATTTTATAGACTAAATATTGCACTGTATAAAATAGCTTCACTTCACTCTGGCTGGAATCTATGGCCTTTATTATAGTTTGGAGAGTTGATAGGCGAATACAATTACAGCCCATCTGTTAATTCCTGCCCATTGGCAGTAAGAATGAAGACATTGAGCCCTTCAGTTATATTTAGCTCAGTGCGCCTGAACCATTGGCCACCAGTCTAATAATAAGTGTTTTTAAACTTCCTCACCCCCACCTCCAGCTTAAGTGGGACGGGTGGCCGAGTGGTGTAAATACTTGACTGTCGACTTGAGAATCCTGGGTTCAATCCTAGGTGAGACCCATGGGGAATTTTTCCAGGTGAAATTTGTTTCCAAGTCATCCCACAATTCGACCCAGCTTTAAATGGGTACATGACCTTAAGTTGGGGAAGTAAAGGTGGCTGGTCGTTGTACTAACCACACATGCTGAGGTTATAGAAACAGATGAATTCTACACTTCATCTGCCCCGATGGCCCATTTGGGCTTAGGGAACTTTACTTTTGCCTCCAGTTTAATTGCCTGGCCTTCCCCAACCATGTGTAATATTTACTCATAACTGCATTATTTGTTTATATTTCTACAGTTGAATCACTCAAGAATAGACAGAAACTTGAAAGCTGGATTTCTGTATGACCCATTCTTTACTGAATATGATGTGCTGTTGATTAGGAATATGATTTACCCAAAAAGGCGGATTGATATGTTTCAATCACCACAGCAGATTTTGACGCAAGATGGGCAAATAATGTTTTTGATTTGTTCGCCGGGTAAATCTGTTGAGACGAGGGAGTACATTGTAGAAATCAAGGGATATTTAAGTTTTTCTAAACTTACATTACAGGTGAATTTCTTAAACACTTTTGTAATCAATAACTATTTATTGAAATTATGTACTCATAACAATTAGAAATTGGATATTTCTTTCCTGTAAAATTGCATCAGTAGTTTATCAAGTCTCATAAATTCTCTTCAACAATATCCTTATAGTTCATCATAAATATCTCTTTAACAATTTCTTTCATTCAATGATTTATTTTTTTCTATCTAAATGAACAGATTTTAGACTATCTACCTAATGAGTCTGCAGAAAAAGTTATTGTTTATAATGCTGATCGAGGTGCTATTTTCTCCCCAAATACTCAAAGATGGGAGATAGAGAAGGACCTTGTAGATTTTCCAATTCAATCAAGTGGTAACATTCTTACGATTCAGCTCAAGGTCACAGGACAACAACTTTCTGGAAGGCTGGCATTTGCTGTTGTTTGTAGTAAGTGATAGAAAATTATTAATGACAACTTGAAAGTTATATCTTAACACCTCATCTTTTCTAGACTTGCTGCTAGGTTGTATTGTGGTAAAAAAAAAAAAAGTAAACTTTCACTTAGCCCTAAAGGAGCCATCTGGGCTGATGAAGTGTAGAATTCATCTGTTCCTGTAACCATGGCTTATAAAGGGATTGTTTGGTTAGCACAAGGCCCAGCCGCATTTACTTACCCATTTAAATCTGGGTGGATTTGAGGGTCTTAACTTTCATCAGGACCTGGAAGAATTTTCCTGTCTATCTTTATATTGTGGTACATCTTGATAAATGGTTAAAGCTGTTTTGTGACTTACATGCTGTAAAAATACATCAACTGTCCAGTTTTCTAGAATTCATTATCTTGTTGCCATTAACCCCTTCTTTATTACCACATTTTCAATACCCTTTACATATACAAGAAAACAATCACAATTAACCAGGCATGGTATTTTTCCCTAAAACAAAATTTATTTTACTTTCCCATGCAGTGACTGACATTATTTATAAATCTGTTTATGCAGTCATATATGATTTTCTAGTCTGGGCAGTTAGATTTTTTAAAAATAATTTTGAAACTCTGCAATAGAATTTTTATATTGACAAAATATATCTTTTTTTTTTTATATCCACTTGATTAAAATGCTGGCACTTACGTTATTAAAAGTGAGCCTTTTTACAAAATTTTCATTATAAAACCTGGAAGCTGAGCAGTGTTATTTATTTTCATACTAACTCAGCTTTTAATTCTGCGTTTAATTTCACTTATCTCTGTGGGAAATAAATTTCACTTATTACAATCTCTGTGGGAAATAAATGTTGGTATTTTGCTGGGCACAATGAAATATTTTCGATGAAATGATTCGGGGAATAACATGTGTAAGATGATCTTTTTTTTTTTTTTTTCTTGTCACGTAAAGCAAGTGCCAGCCAATCTCCACCCTGGCTTATTACTGCCGTGACAAACACTTCATTCACCGGCAACGATCAAGGTATCGTGACGAAACATTACAACAGTCCTTCCAACAGACGACTGGAGCTGTTCCACAGGCACAAAGTGGAAGAAATTTATTTCAAGGTTGGTTTGCCAAACTTTCGTCGCTTGAAAGCTCACTGGGCGTTTCAACTTAGCTGTAATAAAATAGCTGCATGTGTACGAAGAGAGCTTGTTTGAAAGTAAAATGCTGCTGAAGTATAGAATTCCAAATCAGGCTAAGTGGACTCATGCGTTGACTGAGTATGTGGATCAGTGATTGTTTTCCTAGAACTAAATTGTCTCTTATGATCTCAATTCAATTTAAAAAAATGTTAATCATGTCTATGATATATTCTATCACAAAAGCTAAATCGGAAAAATAATTTAATCACATAGTAAGTCATACATGAATTACATATCTTAAGCAGAATTCAATTAAAATATCTTTAATAGAAATAAAAAAAAACTCACACAAAGATATATTTTGAAAAAATTTATTTTAAAAAAAAGTCAAAACTAATACTTAAATTATTGTCATACTTTGAGTTCTAACCATGTTCCATACAATAGTGATGCATATGTGTAAACCACAGCAGCAAGCCTTTTGCCCTCTGCATCATTTGAAGTCATTTAAATACTGGTACTTCATTTTTAGTCCATAAAATTCAATAAGTTCAATTGACAGATGATAATCTTTTTATCTTCATTTAATCAAATTAATAATTGTAATTAACATTTTAATAATTTTTGCCAAACATGTATGTTTTTTTTTTTTATATATTTCTATAAACCAAAATTTTTCCATTCGCAAGCAATATTTTGTAATTAATTATAAGCTTCATCTCCACTCATGATGGTTGCACCCATCACTACTAAAATGACTTGTTTCAAAATATAAAATGCGTATGTGTTAGAGTTTTATTTAACAGTTTTTTGCATCTTAAATTATTTTTCAAGATACATAAACTATGAACATGTCATTTAGGTGTCCATGATAGTTTATTTTAAGTGAAATAATGGTTTGCCCCATACTATTGCCAAGTCACCCAAATAGTTCTTGAAATGTTAACATATTCTTTAAGGCATCAGTTTAAAAAAAAAATGTCTAAAAAAGTTATTACAAGCACCATATTTTGTTTAGTTTATCTACTTTGATTCCCCCACTGAGCTTTGACATTTCAGTTCAATGCAATGTGCCAAATATTTCTCCATTGTTTGCCAAATATTTCTCCATTGTTTGCCAAATATTTCTCCATTGTTTGCCAAATATTTCTCCATTGTTTACAATGGGTCAGGAGATGAGTTCAGAGGGTGAGATAAAACTTCCGGGTCAAGGCAGATTTTTATTGCTATTATTATATATGATGCCAAATAGAATAATAATCCAGCTTTTTAGAATTTAATTCATTTACATATTCAACAAGTAGAAGGTCACAATGTGTATCTCATTTTTTTTTTCAGTTATGCATACTTTATTTGTTTGTTTTCATTATATTCATGTATTGAAAATTGTCTAATTGTGTGCACATTTATTTTTAAATCAATTTCAGGATCTAAAGGTTCTTCAAAGTGTAAGGCAAGCAATGCACATGCCCAGTTTGACTAAATTCACTGAAGACTACATTCCAACATATGAAGACATGACTCGCCCTGAACGAGTGGCTAAAATCATCTACACTGTGTTCCAGTCCCTCTTCACTGATAACAGCTACGGCATTCTGGCAGAGCACAATCATGTGGACTTTGCTAACAATGTGTGGCAGTGGACTATTGATCATGTGACCATGCAGGGAACCAGTCAAGGTGGAGTTGAAATTGAAGTCCCGAGGGTGAACGATGAAACTGAACACGAAATTCATGCCGTGCGTGTGGTGGATTCCACCTTTCAGAATAACAAAAACTTTGGGTTCACTGTGGCAGGTTATTTTGCATTGGTTGATATCAGTAGGAATCTCTTCACCAACAACTACTGTTTGCTTGGACTAGTGTCTCTTAAAGGAATGGAGAAAAATTTGACCATAATCAGCAATTCCATCAGAACGAATGTAGGGCGCTACATGATAGACATGGATGCGTGGAGTCATTCTGAATATTACACAGAGCTCACTGGACGTTTGGATCTAAATGAGATATTGGATAATCGTTTTGAAGGTGTGGAGCCGCCGGGCGCAGCATACAGTCCTAAAACATATACAGTTGGTGTAAAAGGAGTTCAGACATTAGGCGGTAATCGTAATTTATTCAGCAACCCTAATCTTGGCTATGAGTTTGTAGCTGGAACCTATGCCCTGACCTTGAATAAAATGATGGATCTAACGTTGAACTTCTGGGGTGTTACAGATCAGCCCAGCATCCGTAGGCGCATTTTTGACTTTGATGATTGGAACAATTATGTTATCGCAGAGTTCTTTCCATATCTCTCGTTACCTGATCGTAATTCCACTCCAACGACTGGAGTACGGGAAGAAATATTTCTGAATCCTAATCATCTAGGGGGTCGAGTTGAAAAATCCCAAACATTGATGGAAATCGGTAAGCCATATATAGTCAAATCAGATTTAACAATAATGCCTGGAGTGACCCTCACAATACTTCCTGGCACAGAGCTCCAGTTTCTTCCAAATGTGGGAATTTTAGTTTTAGGACGCATTGTGGCCAACGGTCTTACATATTCCAGAATCAAAATGCGTCCTCTTCAACCAGGAGTGATAGTAAATTATGAACGTAAGAAAAGAAGTATTGATACAGCCCCAATGTGGATTAACCATGACCGTAAGAAAAGAAATTCTAATCCAGGTCCTTTTAAAAGGAAAAAACGGGAAACTGCTAATCTGCGCCTTAGAGGAGATGGCACTTTGTTCAAAAATGCAGGCTTTCTTGAGATGTACAACGCATCCACAAAAACATGGAATATGATGTGTGACAGCCAGTTCAATGAAAAGACTGCAGAGGTGGTTTGCAGAGAATTAGGGAAAGAGACCATCAACGTCAAAGTAAGATTTACATATCTTTATGATTATTACATCTATGGCAAGCCTCAGTATTTCAGGAAGGAGTTTTGGTACAACATTTACAACTGCCGTGGGGATGAGACCTCGCTGACCCAGTGTATCACCAGGTACAACTACAACCTGCTGTCATGTGTCTATGCTGCCAACTATACATTTATAACTTGTGGTGATAGGAACTTGGAGCCGAAAGTGGATTACTGGGGGAACATTAGATTCGCCACAGATATCTATGAAGAAAGTCCTTTATCAACAGATATTGGCTTGGATCCTTCCTCTTTGAGATATGTCGATATAGAAGGAGCTGGTTTCCTTCACGGGGAAAAGGTTGGAGCCATTCAGACGACATACACCACTCCGATTTTTGAAAACATAAACATAACAAAGTGTGCTGAAAATGGATACGATATCATAGCACCCCGACAGAACCTTAATCTACGTTATCAAAACATATCTGGAAATTTAGGCTACGGTGTCAATGTCCTGGTTCTGAACGGGGAATCTAGTAACCGACCGTCTTCATTTCTACCCTATGGATTAAACACCATGCCATACAATATCTACGGATTGGTTGACATTTGCAGGCTAGAGAAAGAAATTAAGCTTGAGACGCGTATGATTCTCTTCTACAAATATGGCCCCCAACAAAGAGACTGCGTCAAAATCATAAGGTGAGGCTGTCAGTCACGGTCATTTTTATTTATTGTCATTGTGTGTCATTTCATAAATCTCCATTACTACTAAATAAAATGTGCTGTCAATCTTTATTCATTCTGAATTTTAATTATTTGCATCACTTTAAGATACACAGAGTCATACCTCATTTTGAACTTTTCACTTCTTAACTTTTTTTTTTTAATATAAATTTCATATATTAGTTGTATATCATGATATCGGTGTGGCCAAGCTTGAGGTTAAAGATGCATTCTGGTATATTTAGTACAAAAAGCTGCACTAGAGTCAATGTATCAATTTTAAATTTTAAAAAAGTAGGATGAATACCTAATAAATGGTTTATTAAGTGACGTACAAAACAACACCTTTTGTTAAGACACGTATTTAACTGCACTTTACTGAATACTTATGAGATAAAGTAATTTCCTTTATAAAATTTTAAACCATACAAACTCTGCCAGGAACAAATTAAGTTCATCAATTGAAATTTGACGATATGTTAGGATGTAAAAATTTCACAGCTGTTTTTATTTTGTTTATCTAGTTCAAGAAGAAATGTCGGTTTGAGATTCTTGCAGATCAACTTATTCCAAGAAGATTTCACAAGGAACATGATAGAAATTTTTGAAGGGAAAAATGTTGGCGATGGCACTCGCATTGGTAGAATTTTAGCCAATAGCAGCAATGATGACATTCAAAAGTTGTATGCTACAACTGGCAACACCATGTCTGTGCATGTGCATGCTTCAATCAGCCATGGAACCTATGGGTTTATTGCAGAAGTAGTGAAGCTTCCCGTTGCAGGCTTAACCTACCCAAGTAATTAACTCATCACATAAAATATGTTTCAGTTTTTTTTTTTTTTTTTTGTTTTTTAAGTTGTTCTTTTGTAATCTTTTTTTTTTTTCATTCTTATATTATAAACTAAATATAAATTAAACTTACCAGATTATTTCTTACTAAGGTGGATAACCATTCCTTTTGAATTCAACATTTCGTTTTTTTTTTATTACAGACAGTGAGTTCAGCCATATAATTCAGAATGCAGAAATTCGTAAAAATGAAGATGGGGCTATTCAGTACAAGAATGTTGGTGAGACCACGCCATCTTTGTTCATCGAGCATTGTTACCTGAGTGAAAATGGGTTCACAATACTGAACCTGACTTCCCCTCCGACCATTGATATTTCTCTACAGAGTACAATAAGTTTTAGATTTTCTCACAACCAGGTGAATGGTGGTATTTTTTTTTTTTTTGTAGCCGTAAATGTTAATTTTTTTAATCTGCAGGCACAATCTGGATTACTAATGGTTTTGCTATATTTCTCTATGAAAAAAAAATTATGTTGAACATAATTGTTTCATTTGTAGCAGCTTAATGATGCTAGTTTTGAGTTTAGTTAGAAATAACCCTTGCATTGAAAGTTGAAGGATAACATTTTCTCTATTTAGGGTTAGAAAAATCAAGTCTGTGGTGAAGTGAATTGAAAAAAAATTAGCTCCCTGCTCCTGTATTATATTGTTTTATATTTTTATAGTATACATGTATTATATTTTTTTCTTTCTATAGCAAATAGTGTTGTATTTCAGAATTGGAGCCAAATGAAATGTTTCTTGAATTAACAGCAATTTCTAATATTAATATAATTACATGTATATATAAATATGGTTAAAAGTTATTGTCAGTAAAAAAAATTTCTTTAATATGTTAGAAGTGTCATCTGTTGGTTTAAATGATGTTAAATATTAAAAAAACAAAACTAAGTTCCTATGGTTAGGTGAGTGAATTTCCATTCTCAACGAGCATTCTATTTTCTTCAGATCTCTTACAACTCTGGAGGCATGTATCTTTTTGCCCACACGTCAGCTATTAACAGTGCCCTTCGGGGCAATATGACCAACAACGTTTTTGCCTTTGGTAGAAATGGGGAGGCTCTGAATATTTCCGGGCACTACTTCCAGAGACTCATGCTGCACCAGAACTATATTTTCAACTACACTGCAGGTAATCTTTTGCAGTGTGTACATTTCTGATCTTAAATTTGGTTGTGTTGTTGTTTTTTTTTGGTTATCAGTCAGTCAGGGGGGGGGTTCAAACTTGTTTTCTTCATGCCCCCCCCCCCCCCCGTTGCCCTCTACGCTTTTTTTTTTATGTTGGCTATAAATCCATACATTTCTATGTGTAAAGTCCCTGTAAGGATGAGATGAAATCCCTTAGATCCTATAAACCACTAATGGGACGGTTTTATGGTGCCCTTCTTTCATCCCCACCATAGCCGATAGTGCAATGGCCATGGAGGCACCACGGGAGATATATCGGGAACTTGAGCCAAGACCTGAAAAATTTCCTTGGTCCTCACCGGAGATCGAACCAGGTACCTTCAGATCGACAGTCGAGCGCGTTACCGCACGACCATCCGTCCCCTTATACATTTCTATAACCATTGTCATTTTTCTGTTGACAGGAGATTACAGAGATGTCGTTCACATAAAAGATGTGGTTGTCAATTGGACCCACAATTATATTCTCAAGAATGTCGGCCATTATATTCTACATATTTATAATAAGTAAGCTATTCATTATATACTTCTGTAGGCCTATATATTATACAAAGGCCTATATATTATTAGGAAAAACTTTTTTTTTTCCTTCTTATGTTCCAAATTATGACAACATTCTTTATAGGAATTCATTTATTAGTAAAAGAGTAAAAACTCTCAGCAATATATTTTGTTTCTTCTCTTATTATCACCATAATACAGAGGCATTTGATATTAATTTCTCACCTGTCCTGATAATTATTTTGTCCTTTTGATTAGGCATCAGTTATATTCATCGAATAGGATACCCAAAATATTTTATACTTATTTCATTGATACATGTACTTGCTTTCTAGTCTAATAAGCTTTTCATGTATCCACAAAGCTGGCATTGCTTATAAAATGTTAATTATTGTTTTCTTTTTTATTTAACTTGAATTCTCAACAAAGTTATTTTTTCAGTCTGATTTTTTTTGTTATGATCTGATCATTATTTTCTGTAGATAAAATGTATGGTTATAGATAACGTATTGTAATGTATGCTTATAGATAATGTATGGTAATGTATGGTTATAGATAACGTATTGTAATGTATGGTTATAGATAACATGTTGTAATGTATGGTTATAGATAACGTATTGTAATGTATGGTTATAGATAACGTATTGTAATTTATGGTTATAGATAACGTATTGTAATGTATGGTTATAGATAACGTATTGTAATGTATTTATCTGTAATAGAACCCACCTATTGTTGGTAATCATCCACAGTGTCAGGCCTAAATTTATAACTTCTTGAGAAAAAAAAAATAAAAAATTGAAATGGCCATTTGAAATGAAATGGATCAATGGCTAAAATACACAGACAAAAGAAAAAATGTCCAAGTCTATATCTATCTGAAAATTGACTCAAATGCAGTTAAGATAGAACAGTGTGCATTATTAAAACAAACCACTATTAACATAATGACAAACTTTATCCATCTGTAACTATGAAAACCTTCAGCAACATACTAAAAATAGACTGAAATGTTTAGACATTCTTATTAAACTTTAGACTAGACACTGTAAAACATGCACTGTACAGACTTCAGACTAGACACTGTAAAACATGCACTGTACAGACTTCAGACTAGACACTGTAAAACATGCACTGTACAGACTTCAGACTAGACACTGTAAAACATGCACTGTACAGACTTCAGACTAGACACTGTAAAACATGCACTGTACAGACTTCAGACTAGACACTGTAAAACATGCACTGTACAGACTTTAGACTAGACACTGTAAAACATGCACTGTACAGACTAGACACTGTAAAACATGCACTGTACAGACTTCAGACTAGACACTGTAAAACATGCACTGTACAGACTTCAGACTAGACACTGTAAAACATGCACTGTACAGACTTCAGACTAGACACTGTAAAACATGCACTGTACAGACTTCAGACTAGACACTGTAAAACATGCACTGTACAGACTTTAGACTAGACACTGTAAAACATGCACAGTACAGATAGAAATAGGGTTAATATGTTAGTTTCAGACAAAATGTGTAATTAATGTATTTTTTTTTTTTTTTTGGTCTTTTGGATGAATGTTTTATTTTCAATTCTCATCTCTCAGTGATGACAGTGCAGATAGCCAATTGTATGCTCGTAATGCCATCTATAATAATAACGCTACAGCATTAAGGGAAAGCACCATTAAAATTGGAATTGGACGGCCAAAGTTCACCAACAATTATTTTGTGAATAATCTGAATGATTTTGAAATGGAGACTTATCCTAAAACTAAGTAAGAAAGAATAACTTCAAAGAAATATTTCTTAAACAAATTTGTTTATGTTAAGAGGCTAGTAGAATCTAGTTTTAATTGTACCCATTTATATTAACTAGGTGAATCAGAAAGCTTTGATTAGTTTCGTAACTTTCTGTTCTGTATTAAATTTAGCCTAGTCACTGGGAACATTGATGCGAAAAACAACTGGTGGGGATCTGAGCGAATGGCATACATAAACGGCAAGACTTTTGACTTCTCTGATGATGCCAGTTTGGTTCAGGTAGACTTCTGGCCAGCAGTTGTTGACAACAGGTCTATGGTGGAAGGTGATTTATCTAACTACTTGAGCAAATAAGGTGTAAACTAAACATGATTTTAGCAGTTCTTCAAATAGAAATATTCGGCATTAACAAAATATTTTGATCTGTTCTTACAGGAAATTGTTTACCAGGATGGGTTTATGACAACAAACGTTGCTATAGATACATGGGTGGAGCACTGCCCTATGAAAAAGCTAAAGAATTTTGTCAGGTAATTAAGCATTCAAAAAAATTATTTTTCAGATGGCATGTATATTGAAAAAATATTGCAGAGTAAGAAAAATGCATTGATCATACTGAATTCATTTTCCCTTCAGAATCATGGAGCATTCTTGGCTGAGTCGAGAGACAGAGAAGGATTTTTTAATTACCTGATGAGATTGACACTGATAGATCAGTCATGGGCTCCAAGGGTGTGGGTCATGTCCGAGGCTAATAATGGCCGCTGCGCAGCATTTGAGAAGACCTACCTTGTGTATGAACAGGACTGTGGGCGCCTGTATTACCCTTTTATCTGTGAGACAGGTGCGTTCAATTTTTCTAGATTAAATTATTGAGATTTTATAAAAGGACTTGATTTTTTTTTTGTATCTTTTTTTTTAAAACTATAGTTGTTAATATTTATCAACAATTAAGATAGATTTTTAATAAAAATATCTACTGAGAATTTTTTTTTTAATTAAGACCCTTCTATTGAACTAGTTTATAGAAGTAAAAAAAAAAGTTTAAAGTTCCCTTTAGCCTTAAAAGGGGCATCAGGGCAGATGAAATGTAGAATTCATCGTTCTCTGTAACCGCATCATAATATTAAGGGATTGTGTGGTTAGGCTTAACTTCCCCAACTTTAAGACAGGTAACCATTTAAAACTGGGTAGACTTGGGGACTTTCACCTCACAACCATCCCACACACACAATTTTTTAAAAGTATATATAATATAATAATAGCTGTCTGGGTTCTGCGTTAAATTGGAAGCGGAAAACAAGAATTCTAAATGGCATCCAGTCCTTGTCTCGATGCGATAAATGTTTTTTTCAAAATCTACAGTTTTGAATAGTTTCTACGGTTTTCAAACATGAAACTCAAAGGCCAAAATGTAAAATAATTCCATTTAAACATTTGATTGTTTTTTTGTATTTCAACAACATATTGCATCTTTAAATTGGAATAAAATCAGGAAAAAATCAGATCTGTCCAAAACCAAAAATAACCTAGCTTACTGATCACATCTAAGTGAGTATAACTGTATGCAAAAGTTTTGCAAGGTTCAGCTAGTTTTTTAATAATATTTAAAAAAAAACAGATTGTTAATAGTTTCATTTCATATTTCTTCTAGACCCCCAAGTTGCTGCCCCTACTGAGCTCACGGATGCTATTAATGCTATGGTCATTGGGATATCAGTCGGTGTTGGCAGCGTTATCATCATTATCGTCATTATTGTGGCTGTTCTTTGGTGTCTTAAATCTAAGAGACGTGAAAAGGAACGTTTTGAGCGGACAGCCTCCATTCGATCATCGTTGAACAATCTCAACAAAATAAACAGCTCCATGCGAGGGACAAGGTCAACTTTGACGGTCTTGTCTGAAGGGGTTTCCAAGAGACGTCTGGATGAGTTTGATGAACGGTCAGTGGCTACATCAGTGGCCAAATATTCTCAGGGATCTGCTGTCAGTGGTGATGTTGCTGAAAGTGTTAGCTCGGGCTACGAGCCAGTACCACATCCTGTAATACCCATTCAGCAGCAGTCTAGGCCTCAACAGTTGCAAAAATCTCAGCAACAACAGCGCCCTCAACATCAGCAGCAACCGCAGCGGCTTCAACAGCAGCAACGGCCTCAACAGCAGCAACAAAGCTCAGGCAGACCTGTTCATAGTTTACGCCCCGACAGATCCAAGCCAATCCTTAGAAACAAAGCAGCAGCCAGTGGTGCAGACACAAACAGGTTCAAAGCTGATGACGGTAGAGCTCGTAAGGAAGACAGAAAGGAATTTGAAGATGACAGTTCTGATAATTCTGTGGATAAAGAGGACTTTGATTCAGACAGCACTTTTGATGAGGATGAAGAAGAAGAAGAAGAAAAGGATTTCAGAAAGGACACGCGAACAGACGGTCAAATAGCTAGTGCAGCCAGTAGGTCCCAAGAGCGTCTGTTCCGAAATCCTCCAACCTCTGTTAAGCCAAATGCCGCAAGACTTGCCAGAGATGAATCAGAAGATAGTGATTCCAGCGCTCAGCAATCAAACAGCAGCCAATCTGTATCCAGTTTCACAGATCCCATATTAACACCTTCAAAAAATATATTTCCTCCCCGCAGTACATCGAAAGATAATATAGCTGACTCAGGGAAAGCTCAAGCATTGCCAGTGCCCCTGCCACGCCCCAAACCAGCTCCCCCTTCAAGAGCAAGAGCTGAAGAAATGAAGCAACCTTTAGTTTCTGAGCATGGACGATGGTCACCTGTATCAACAGATTCTCAAGGGTCACAACCATTTTCAGTGTCGAGTATGCAGAAGAGTAGCGATAGGGCTTATGCCAATCAACCAGGACCCCAGCAACCAGAATATGATCCCATTTATGTTAGTAGATCCCATCTGTATAAAAACACTCAAGATTCAACTCCAAGCTCTGTCAGAGGACCTTTGTATGATTCAGTCTATGATGGTACACACTCTGATCTTTCCAAATCATCTGAGAGATATGAACCAATGGAATACAGTCCAAATAGAAACGAATATGGCGTTGATCAGGCACCTGATACTGATTACATGCCACGGCATAAAGGGAATGCCACTTTTGATCGTACCCGCATTGCGCCCTCCACAGTGCGACCGAATGATTATAAGGGGGCGTCGGTGTCAGACTCGTACTCTGCCTCAGTGAAGTCAGACGTTGACTTCATGCCACGGAAAGCACAGCCTGCTGGCATAGCCAATAGACTTGAGATGTCTCTCACGCCTGGGGCTGCTAAATCTGGCAGCAGGGACAATTTGAACTCAATGCCTCGCCCTCCGCCATATAGTGATTCTCTGAACAATAATTCTCGATCACAAAGCCGAGACAGGCTGAATCAAAACTATCGTGGCAGCAGGGAGAATCTGGATGAACCGCCCCCCTATTCTCCAGGAAACGCCTCAGTGTCGATCATGCCAGGAGCCAGTGCTAATGTTCTATATCTTAACAATGGAGCTCGCCCTAAAAAATATGAATCTGTAGAAACTGAAATTTAGAGTTTTTTTTTTTTTTTTACATTTCAATTCAACGTGTAATTTCTAATATAAAGCAGCAACAGTGTATTTATATAAACTTGTATGTATATATTTCGACCTTTTTTTTTTATATAATTTTATTATATACTTTTTTTAGAGAAAACATGTATCATCTTTTAATTAAAGTATATTTTGTAAATTGTAACTAGGAAAGTTTTAAACTGCACCTAGATATATCTGACAAATTACATTATTTATACACGTGTAGCCCTTTAAATGAAACTTAATCACTTGATTGCATAGGCCTGTAAAATCAATTAATGTTGTTTTTTTTTTGTGTATAAAGTACTGATTCGATCAGAAGGTAGACAAAAACTTTCCACTACCGAGCCAATACGCAAAGTAGGGTCTTAAATTATTGGCTGTCAGCATGCACCAGGGGCCTGCTGTATGGTGCTGTAATTTGATTTTGTTAACAAATATATCAATGGAAACAATTTTGGGGCTGACCATAAAATTTAATGTTCGCAGGGTCCACTTGCCATTGGGCAAGTTCACTAAAGGGCCAGTCTGCCACTGTTAGTAAAGACATTCTTTCAATACTTATCAACTGTCTGTAATATGTTCATAGCTTTTAATCACAAAATTATATTTCTATTAATTGTTCATCACGGATGAAATTAAATTTCAGGTCAAGATTATAGATAAATCATGTTAGTGTGATTTGACAAGTTTATTTTTTGAAATCCTTCAACTACCCAGAATTTTTTCTTAATGCTTCATTAAGACCCATTTTATTAAAAAAAATGGTGTATTCGTCCCTGTTTATACAGTCTTGTTAAATTTTTTTTTATTTTGTTACGACAATTGTTGAACCCTTCTCCTTGACAGAGTTTAAGGTTATTAGTCCAAAAAAATTCGAGGTTGAATTGCATCACTTAAGCCTTAAAGTTTTTACTTGTGATTGAAATCATTACATGTACTAGGTTTCTTAATTTTATAATGTGCCTTTAAATTTTTATTTTTTACTTAAGACTTTGGAGAAAAAAAAATGGACATCCACATTCACATTCACAAATGGCCACAGCTCTTATTATGTTGTTGTTTTGTTCAATATAGAAATGAGTAATCATTATTTGTTACATACTTGAGTTATGCCTATAATCTGGTATAATTATTGGTAACTTGATGTACAAGATTAAGTTATGAACATTGTTATATTTTAAGACGAGAGTGCATGAACAAGCTCAAATCTTTTATTTGTGCAATCTCATTCTCTAATGAATTTTATGTCCTCATGCACTTTTTCGTTATCATTTTTTTGTTTATCATGTAGCAGATGCAGACATCCAAATGAGTTGGATTGTATCACTAATTTTATTGCAGCTATGTCAACAAAAATAATGTAAACTTTACTTTAAAAGCCTTTTGTAAGAAGAATTTAGCAAATTCAGGTCATTTTGAGAACATTTTTAAATATCACAGTTGTGTTTGTCTCATCTTAATGATTTCCTTTTCTGTGCACATAAGATTTTATGCAACTAAATTTGTTCAACTTGTGACATAATTATAAATATTGTGTTTCTTTTAATCAGTCCAAGAGCAAGTAACTGTGATCAATTGACCTTGCTCAGCTTCAACATTCCTTTGTGTAACATAGAATTAAAAGATATATATTCAAAGATGTTCTTTTTTATTTTTGCCTGGTTAAATTTAGATTGCACAGCTTTTTCCTTCTCGATAACATGACACAACAGGTGTGGGGTTGAATCTTTTCAGCTGATTACCAAGTTATCATTCAAAAATTTACTTGAAAAAAAAATTTAGACCAATTATTATGGAATTCAGATAAAGAATTTGAAACAAAAAAAAAAGATTAGACGTGGTATTATTTCTGAAACATTTTAATTAAAAAAAAAACACTTTCCTCAAAATAAAATTTTACTGAAACATTCTCAATGCAGCTTACAAAGAGTTTTAGTTTACAAAAGAAAATCTTCAGATTTTAAAATTGTTTCAACTTCATTCATCAGCCATATAAAAGGAAACCTAACTAAACAATTTCCACTTACATTTTTTGCCAGCATAGTAACTTATATTTTGCTCAAACTCTAAACTACGTAATATGATCACTAGTACTCAAATTTTCATCAAAAATTATATTTTTTTATTAATTTGTGGCTTATTTAACTCATAAACCACTAATATGAGCGCTATTAATTTGTCATAAAATTATATGTTTCTGCCTTTTTACAGCTTCAAAGTATTTGTCATTACAACTGCATCACTTTAAAAGCATTTATAATAGTAAATTTCCTTAAGCCCCAAAGGGCTCATCAGGGCAGATGAAGTGTAGAATTCATCCGTTTCCTTAACCTCAGCATATGAAGGGGTTATGTGGTTAGCACAACGCCCAGCCGCCTTTACTCCCCCAACTTAAAGTCAGGTACCCATTTAAAGCTGGGTGGACTTGGGGACTTCCACCAGAACCTGAAAAAGTTCCAAGGTTCTCACTGAGATTCGAACCTGGGAATACCCAGTTACGGAAAATTTATTACTATTTATTTTCATATTTCCTGACAATGAGTTCAAAAAAAAAACCTTTGTTTCAAAGTATGTCACCAACCCTGATTCAACCCCTTGTTGGCTATGAGACAGTTTCAGTCTCAGCCTTTAATGTTTGCATGCATATTTCTTATTTAAGTCATAGATATCCAGATGATATAGATCGTAGATGATCACTCAAAAAAATTGAATCTGGTGTCAGTTTTTATGTCAATTATTAACCAATGCTCAAAGCATCTGAGTATTTAAAGATGACACTTTTTTTTATTAAATAGAAATCACAATTGGTTATTTTTTAATAATACAAGTTTATTATTGAAGATGTAGCAAAAAAATAACATTACAAAATTGCAAGACATGAGATATTGCAAACAACACTTAATAGTGGTTGCCAGTATGAGAAAAAAAAATTATTTGTCAAAATTTAAAAAACATCAAGAAAAAGACAGAAAATAAAAGGTATTAACCCCAGTGACTAAAGTGTAAGTTTTATGGCCAAATTTCAAAATAAGTATTATTTAATTCTCTAAACTTCATTCCCATACTTTAACCCTGTTATTGTCTTTGGTTTGTCAAATAATTTGATACAAACAATCAACCTGAATCTGATCACAGTGTACAATTCTTATCAAATGGATATTTTGTAGGAAAAACAAAGATTTTGTTTACTACATAAAATTCATCTGAAATTCACAAAAGCAAAACATAAAACATCATTTATCAATTGCAGACAAAAAAAAAAGATGTAAAAAATTAATTGAATGGTTAAACATCTCTTTCTTTCATGCAAATAAAAATCATCCAGCTAAGGTAAATAATAAGTAATAATAATTTTTAAAAAAATCAGAATAAGGTAACAACATCAACGCAATGCCAGATACCAATAGATACCAGTATATATTTGTTAATCCAATAAGACAAAGAATGGAGTAAAGTTTTCGTTTCCACTTTTCACAAACAGAATCCATCCTTATTACAACACAAACTTTAATGCAAGTAGTGTGTTAAATTCTTAGACCAACGAAATGATCAAATTCTGTAATATCTAACAAATAAACACCTGACGGCCCACATTTGAACAAATTTAAATATAGCATAGCTGCTGCGTATATAAATATCTAATAATTATAAATAGTTACGCTCCATAAGGCTCAGCAGAAGTAACAATAAAATTCAGCCTATATAATCCTTGGCTAATAGCTAAATCTTGACTCAGGCTTGTAGCCAAGTTTGTCCAGATTCGGTATGCAGGCAGCATTAATCATTGGTGGAGGGCCGCACATCAAGATAATAGTGTCTGATGCAGGAGGAGGTAAGTGCTGCTTGATCATCTCATCATTAATAAACCCTGAACTGTACTTCCAACCTAGATGAGGGCAGAAAAGTTCAGAATCAAATAGACACATTAACTGGTATGAGGTATTTTATACATTCAAAATTCAACTAACAATTACAAAATATTTAACTCTTTTTGCATGAAGATGAAAGCATCCACAAAAAAAATTGTTAGGTTTACAAAGAAATACTAGAAATAAACACATTTGTTTTTCTATACCTGCTTCAGGTCTATCCAAGGTGTACCACAAATGAAATCTGTCAGGGTGAGCGCTCTGAATTTCCTCAAGTTCTGGTCTCAATAAGATATCCTTTTCAGTCTGTAGTAAAATTTGTAATAAAATATGAAGAAACAATTCTATTTCATCAAGTGATTTTTAAGACAATTGTGCTGGGGCTAACGTAATTACCTGATTGGCAAAGAGCAACCATAAGTCCGTTTTATCTTCTGGATCCTTGAATACTTGCCTCACTAGCTGCAGCATCGGAGTAATACCTAACAAAATGTGTTAAATAATAGATGTGTGGAATTATATCAGATTCATTTAGAGCTATAAAATATTTGGCAAATGTTCGTACACTTACCAGTTCCACCAGCAATCATTCCAACCTTTTTCGCTTGTTTTGTTTGAGGTTCTGCCTTTTTATCTGGTCTGATCTTAAAACTTCCTGTAAATGAAGAATGAAAATAAATGTAAATCAGTACAGGAGGTGGCACTGTATTCATCAAGCACTACACATAACCATTCGATCAAATGTCACAAAATATTAGCTGTTTTATGATGTATTGAATAGCGACCTTTTCCAACATACTGCAGCAGACCGTTGGGTCCTCTGATATCAATGTAATCGCCTATATCCATATTTTCAAGATACTGAGTCATTTTGCCCCCGTCCGGAAACTTGGGGTGAACATTCTTGAAATAAACCTGCAGTAGGTAAATGACATGATATTTAGCTGGCTCTAGAAAACATAACAGCATGCAAATTTGCGTTTGTTTTCAAATCTAGAAGCTAGGTCGACTTAACCCTCACCCACCTTTACTACAAGATCCATGTAACCCTTATCGTCATCACTAGATACAGGAGTATAAGGACGAATTACCAGCTGACCATCAATCTTGGCTGTCAAGTAAATGTGTTGACCTAAGCACAAAGATTTTTAAAAAATAATAATAATAATAATTGCATTGCATTGCACAAAAATAAACAAATTATATGTATCAGGCCATATTAAGATCATCAGTTAATTTGTCAAATGTTATGTAAGTCATTTAATATATAGTTTTACAAAACATTTTGTTTTTTAAAGACAAAACATTAAAAAAGTATAATTCATACCGATGGGTAGACCAAGAATGTGTTCAGGGCTAGGAAGTGCAAATCGAAATCTTCTTGTGTCATGGCTGATATTCTGATTTTAAAAATGCATTAAAAACTGAATGTACCTTTAAATCTTTGATCAGTGACTAGTAAAACTAGACTACATTGCTATATATATATATTTCACACAAAAAAATGAAACAGCAAAAGTAATCATTATGACTTCTTTGTCAACAAGCTTCAAGTAAAAGTAATCATGTCAATATGTCGATTATTATTACCTCTTTGTCAACAAGCTTCAGTGGATACTTAATAGTTGGATCTTTCAAAGTGACGGGAGGACTCTTTTTCTTTGATCCAAACATTCCAGGAAGGAATATCTTGGCTAGGATGGCAGTGACAGCCACAACCCCAACGCCAACCAAAACTGGGACAGTCTGAAAATTGATAATATCTTGATTATAACAAACATTCAATATTATAAAACTTTCATTGGTCTTTAACTTACTTTAAGTAAAAAAAAAAAACAGTCTCTTTGAATAAAAGTGGCATTTGAAAAGATTTGCTTGTTTGCTGTCTCACAGTTTAATATTAGGATATTATTGCCATTTTATTTTCAAATTTGATGACAGAATCAAAGCTGCCTATAGTTTGACTCTAAATCCAAAACTGCTGGTTAATACTAATAATACAGACTTACTACAGTGAGTCAGTCAAGTGGAAGATAAAGAAAATAAATGTCTTTTTTTAAAAAAAAAACAAACAAAGAAACTTACTAACTAATATGAGTAAGAATAACAAACTAACAATTTAATCGGAAAATAGTTCACTGATCAAAACCCTTTCAGATAGAACATAATCTTGACTTATGCTGGCCAGTTGGTGACATTCATTAGTGATTAGTCATACTCATAGTATTGACTCATAAATAGACATGAATTGTCATAATATTATCAAAACCTAACTTAAGACAGTTAAGACAAAAGAAAAAATTTAGTACTTGAACTTAGTAATATATTCTGAGTGTGGAAAGCATCGCTGCAGTGTTTAACTGTTATCACTGGACCACAGAGTGCCGAGTCAGACTCAGAGATTCAACTCTCGCTGACACGGTGACCTACAGCTAACCCGACGAATAGTTAATTATTTTTAGTCCTTTATATATGTAATGCCATCAATATGTTAGTATAAACGCTAAAATATATTAACAAATATTATGTGACGAATTCTTACAACAGTGCTGTAGCCCGACAACATTGTATTATTCTGCACAACAGTACCTGACTGGCTAAAAGTACGAAATACACTGAACTACATAATAATACTAAATGCAGGCTTGACTATGCCGACATAAAACTATGATAGACCGCATCCTTCACTTTCGTTCTATAAAATAAAATCGAAAGATCTAAATTATAACAAACTAATAATTATTAATACAGTGAAAAATAATATGAATAATACAGACAGACAAGACCACATTAAAATCGGTGATAAGTTTTATATTCCGATAGCTTTAATTCAAGTGAAAAGTGGGAGGTGGGGTGTATCTTAAATTAAACTTATAAAACCGAGAATCGGGGACATGTTCCAGCTACCAGTCGTAATTGCGCTATTTTTTCTATAGTTATAAATTTATTAATATTTTAGTCCTCTGACATCCCTGATTCTCACCATTTACTGTACATTGATAGAGTTCTCTCAAATCTCTCTTTTAAACTTTTTTTTTCGTACAGAATCATAATGATAATGAATAATGTCTCCCTAATCAGGCTAATCCCATCGCCGTCAGTTACAAACTTAATGTCATAATGATAACACATTGACATAGGGGTTTTGAGACACAAAAACTTAAAGAAAAAGTTATTTGCTTTGAAAGTACTTAAAAGCCATATTAATTTAATGTACACCTTTTTTTATATATATAATTCAATGATTGTATATTGAACAGTACGTTGACATCCGGGCATCAGGCATTACATTAAGGTGTCGGTGAAATATACAAAAAATAATTTGATAGAAAAAAATAACTAGTTATTATTTTAAAAGAAAAACATCAATTTTTTACTACAATATTGTTTATCAGTTTTTTTTTGTCAATCAATACTTTTTAATCGCTGCATTATCAGGTTGCTTCACATAAATCACTACTAAAGCAATATGCACACTGATTGTATAAATGTGCATGTCCATAAGTTGGCATAAGAACGTCATTTTCATTTGCCGATACTAAATAGCATTTTTATGTGACTCAAAACAGAAGAAGATGGGTGCACCTAAATAATGTTGGGATTCATTTAATTCTAATGCATTTTAAAACCACAAAGTTAACAGTATGAACGCCAGTGGGGCATTTTGCATCATCGCATTTCTTTTGATTGGGCTATACAAAATATCGCCAGGCTGAGGGTAAATTGAACGAGGGGGGGGGGGTCTTTTTTTTCTACACCTGTGAGTTTAGGAGGGTGAAAGAAGGAGGAGTTGTTTTTTTTTAGAAGTTACATCTCATTTTCTGATAGCATTATCGTTTGATTGGTTAAGTTTGGACCAAAAAAAAAATAAATAAATACAAAAGTAAATCTGTGTGTGTGGGAAAAGAAAGATATTGGATGTGTATCTTGAAAAGTAAGCAGTTCTTATGAACAACGGAAGTGGGGGGGGGGGGCATGTTTTCTACAGTGCCTTAGGTTTCAACCAACCTAGTTCCACCACTATGGCTAGGAAAACTATACTTCAGCTGGTGGGGTGCCCTTTTGGGACTTGATTTGCTGTTACTTAAAAAGTAAAAAAAAAAAAAAAAAAAACATGACCAAACAGTTGGGGTTGGGGAGATCAGAAGGGCCTTTGTTGTTAAAGATTATTAGAGGACCAAAAGAAAAAAACTTGCAAGCAGTGACCTTGAAATCATTTTTACCCAGGATTCCAAATGTTCATTTTCACACAGAGTGCACAAATGTTCTTTAACCTTTGGCGCACAAATGTTCATCAGTCTAAGGGCCCCCAAATGTATCTATGTCAATTAGTACTCCCATATATATATATATATACCTGTGCCTATTGCCCGCTTATTACCTTTGCCTAGAGCCTCTGTTTAGAAAGCTGTTTAAGCCCTTATGGGACTTAAACTTTGCCGTAATTAAATTTCCACAGTGACTAAACAATGGGGGGGGGGGGGGGGCGAAGAAATTCTCATGTCAAAGATCATGAGTGGCTCAAGATATGCAGGTTGTATATTTGGGAGGTACAGGTTGTATATTTGGGAGGTACAGGTTGTATATTTGGGAGGTACAGGTTGTATATTTGGGAGGTACAGGTTGTATATTTGGGAGGTACTCCAGGCAAAGGTACATCTAGGGATCTCAGGGAGAAAAACAAAACGTCAAAACCACCCTTGAAAGTTATTAGCCAATGATATTCAACTACAACTTGGGCCCCTTTCACCCCTACCCATAGTTTTAAGCCATTAACACTGAAAAACATTGGGTTATCTTATCATATGGATTGATATACTGTTATCCTGTCAGAATATGAAACTCATTCATACAATTTCAGAAGATTTGTACTTTTAATTAGCATAACATTAAACTTTAATTTGTAATGTGTTACAGCAAAATAAACGTTACAAAAGGAAATCCTCTTAGAAGAGGGTGGAGTTAGGCAGCGCCTATTTATCTATCTATATTAACGCAGGTTGCGATACTACTAAGAACAGTTTTATCTCAGTTTTATTGATTACTTTATGCTTAAATGCAGTACAAAGCATAAGCCCCCCTCCCCACTAAAAAGTATGGGTTGGGCAGTGTTTCCCTAGTTTGAGTGTGTGGACCTGCACAAACATTACAACATATCACATAAATTTTTTGTTTAGAAGTGCTGTACACCGCTATGTAGCTCACACAATTTAAAGTTCTCTTCCCAAACTGCGCACAGCTAAATCTGTTGCCTCACATAACCTTAAAAAAAATTCGAGGGAACATTGGTTGGTGATATGTGCTTGATCAGTTGTGTATATGGATCACTGTTTATGCCGCCTAGCATGAATGAGCATATTTTTTTCAAAGATGAACTAATAAAGCTATTAATAAATGCCTGTGACATCAACCAGCACTTAGATGTGCATAAAGAATAATATAATTATTAAACAAAGAAAGAAATGTTACCCATTTTTAAAATATCATGCAAGCACAAGATAGCAAAACTTATTCCCAGCCTGCAATTTTAATTAGCAGCATTAAGCCAAATCTCTGTATTAAAGTTAGCCAAAAATAGTTCAAGTAAAAAATGCCCTGTTACTTTAGTATAAAGATATTGAAGATAGGCGCCACTCTGTACGTACTATATTTCATTGTATTCAATAGTAAACAATGCCATTTTTATGTCTGTGACATCACACAAGTAACCAACATAGTAATATTACAATGAAATATAGGTAAAAGACCAAGACTAAGACTACTAGTACTAGTCTAAGTCTATAGTCATAGAAAATATTTTTTTAATAGAAACTTAGAATTATTATCTAGTAATTTTCCTGTCAGTATTGAATATACGTTTTACTACTTTGCTTTTGGGAATTTTAAGCCAGCTAAAAGCAATAGTTAATAAGATAAAATAGAAGTTTATCGCTTAAATAGTGTAATGCACTGACCAGTAAATCGCTCTTTGATTCTGTCATTTTTGTGTAGCTCACACCACACACTTTGTTACTGTTGAGTGTTCACAAGCTTTGTTCCGGCGAATGGTTCGATTTTAGTTTCAATCACGTACGCCGAACGCCCTATAAATTATCTCTGATTACGAATCCGTTGCTAAAATTTGTACAATATACTATCGACACTATATAATTTCTTTATTTATGATTAAATTATTATAAGGACAGTCAACACTTAATAATAAAATTAATTATCATTAAAATATTATAATTTATCTTGTTTTCAAATCCATATTTTATAGGGTCAAATTTAAAAATATGAATAGCAAAGATAAACAAGATCAGAACATGTATTAAAACTACCGACGTGTAGATAGCATCAACTTCCTGTTATGCTTCCTGCGATTTTTCTCAAGCTAGGACGAATTGTTTATGTTGGCCATTTAGAATATATGCTAGAGTTGATTGTATGAGGATTTTTTTTCTTATTCAATTTGATGTACAAATATTCTGGAATAGCTTCTAAAGTACCAAATAAGAATTTCTAAAATGTTTCAATAATTGTTTATGTATTATGTGCTGAGTAATAATCTAGACTCAGACGTCTAATTTAATACCACACACATTTGTGATTTCTCAACATGATGCGAAACGACAGTTCTTCCATTATTTCTTCTCTCCAAATGGATTATGGAGACTCAGACGATGAAGAAAATGATTCAAAAAATAGTTCAAGGCTTAACATAGAAGATAAAGTTGTTCAATCTGCTACTGAACATCAGGATCTTGAGGATGATGTTGATTCTAAAGTCAGAGATCATGTACAGCTTGAGATAGAAAATAATCTTAGTGATGAATACAACAACAATGCAAATGAACAAAACATACAGAATTCTTCAGAAGAAAATGAAAAGGACTTAGAAACAAATGAGGTTAAGAATGAGCCAGAGATAAGCCCAGCCGAACTTATATCAGATGATGAAGATAGTCATCTTTCACACAGACACCACAGACATCATTCACCACATTTTCTTGATGAAAAAAAACAAATCATAAGTGATGCACTCAATACTGACTCTCCATCAAGTCAAGGATCTGTCAAACCAGGAAAAAAGGGTATGTATAACTTAAAAAATCCTATGCTGTAACCAGGCTCGTAGCATGCGGGGGGCCGGGTCCCCCCGCATTTTGTCTGGCCCCACTCTACTTGTTTTCTCTACTTAATAACATTTATTTCCTGGCCCCTGCTGTAGAATTTTCACGCTACGGGGCTGGCTGTAACTTTGGCCTGTGCGTTTTCAGTTTCAGAAACCCTTTTAACCTTTTTAAATTTACTAAATCATCTCCCTGCCTTAAATGATAAATTAGTCTCCATAACATTAAAAAAATTGTATCCCTAACACTTGTTAAGTCATCTCACCAATAAAAATCGCCTCTCAAATAATTAATATGGTTTGAGAACAAACTAAAAATTGAAATAAAAATGTCCATCATAAGAATCAAACCATGTCCCTAACCAGTACAATAGCTGCACATCTTCGCCACTGTGCTATTCATCCATGCCAGTGATGGTTATTCAAATGATTAGTCCTTTCTGTATTTTTTGGTTGCATAGTATATGCATAGTAGTCAGAACTAGAAAAAAGATAATACAATCCATATATACAGACCCATAGTAAATTAATTCATTTGTTGAGTTGTACAAATGAATAAATATAAGAGCAGTATTTAATTTTGAATGAAATGAAGGGCAGAATACATGATGTCCCTATAGCCTCTTCTGGGACTTATGTATTGTTCAAATTTTTAGTTCATCCATATAAAATAAAGTTACTAATCCTGTTATCATCAAAGTGAGAATCTTACATAAAGCAACTAAAAAATGTTTTACCTATGCTCCTACATTAGCGTAGTTTTAAAATGAATTTTTTTCTTTCTTGGAAGTCAATTATAGGCATGTCATTTTCATAAATCTCTCTTTGTCAGCAACTCGTTTAGTATCATATGGACCTGATGAAGATGTAGATGAGAGTTCATCAAGCTCAGAAGATGAAACAGAAGAGATACAAGAGGTTAGAAAGAATTTTGAACTTATAATTATTTATTTATCTTGACTGATAAGATTTTTTTGTCTCTTGAATATTCTAGTTAAGTCAAAGTTATTTTTTTAAAATAATTTCCTTTATATATTCAAAATTTCCCACCTTCATCCTTTTTTTTTAAACAGCCAGTTGATTCTGCGAGCCCAGAACTGAATTCAGCAGATGCTTGTAAGTTTTATATTTTTTATTATGATATTTCTATTATTATTAGTAAAGATAGTTTTTTTTCCCACAAATTTTCCGGTAAAATTTGATCTCTGTGTGTATATATACATGCTTGTTTTTTTTTTCAAAATTTTTTAGCCATCTTGTCGCGAAGTGTTCAAAATATGTCAAATGATGATATAAAAATACCACCAGAGCCTCCTGGGAAATGTTCCGCACAGCTACAAGTAAATATTTTTTTAATTACTGCATTATAAAAATTTAACATCTTTTGCTCTTGCATGCATTGTTTCATGTAGGTTGTCATTAAAATTTCTGCATATTTTAAAATCAGTTTGTAATGCATGACAAACATTATGAATACATCTTTCAGAAAAAAATTGAAGAAATGTATGAGCGTATGAGAAGGCAAGAGCTGGATCTGAACAGAGTCATACAAAACAAAAAAAATTTCCGTAATCCCAGGTGGGTTTTTTCTGCATTAATATAAATATTTTATTTAAAGGTAAAAAAAAAAGAAGAATTTATAAAAATGTTGACTGCTGATCTTTTTTGTTTTAAATTGAAATGCCTTTTTTTTTTCTAAATTTTTCTTTTTCTTCTCATACAGTATTTATGAAAAACTGATAGATTATTGTCACATAGATGAGAAAGGAACTAATTTCCCACCTGTAAGTAATATTAGTTTGACTCTTTTTAATATCGTTATAATCAATTTATTCTTCTGCTTTATTTGTCTTCACTAAATGTTTTTCCAAACACTTACGTTAATAGTTGGCTTATGTAAGTGCATTACTGTTTCATAGATTTAAACAAAAGCATCAGGCAGCATTGCTTTAAGTAAATGAATTGCTTGAAAATGTGTGTGTTTAAATATATTAAAACATTACTTCAGTTGATTAATATTTCTACACACTTTTTTTCAGGAAATATATGATCCACACTTATGGGGGAAGGAATCTTTCTATGATGAGTTGGGTAGGTTTTAACTTTAAATATTTACAATCACACATCGTGTTACAATATAACTTGCAAGAGTAATTTTCATGCAAGATGTGATAAAACTTTCAATGGCAAAGTTGGGATTAAACTTTACATTATTTTTAATTTGCTTGATAAGCAAAAGGTTATAATAAATCTTGTGATCCCTACTGAACCGATGTATCTTTTCTCTTAAGGTCGCTCTTAGTGTTTCACTTGTGAGGTCAGGATATAGCATATATTATTGTGTTCTTGCAAATTAAAAAAAAACAAACAATATAACTACCACCAGTTAGACTCTTGATCCAAGCAATTAATATTTAGTCACAAAGCTATATCACATTATCGCCACATTCTCAATAGAAGCCAAACTTCTGTCACTGTGCATGTTCCTTGTTGACTCCGTCCAAAAGTAAGCAGATTATTGTGAGTCAAGAGATTTTGGCGATTCCATTACTAAAAGTGAAATTCATCCTATACAATAATAGTTAGATTTTATTAATTTTAAATATATATATATTGTACTTTGTTTTTAGTCTTTATGAAACTTTTTAATATTCTGACCGTTTGGAACAAACTATCAGATTTTTCATTATTTCTTTAAAAAATCTGCTTTGCATTATGAGCAACTCCCTGATGCCAATTATGCTAGTATATACAACATAACTTTATGGGATCATCAATAATATACATATTTTAAAAATAACTCTGATCTGAATGTTGCTACCGATCAGTATCCTTTGTGTTTACTAAGCATTTAAGATGACTGCACAGCCTTATTGTTACTATTTTATTTCTAAACTGTCACTATTATACTGTTTATTTCTAAATGTATCCCATCTCTTTTAGTGGGCTATATGTGTAATTGACCACTTAATTTTGTACCAGTTATTGTATCTTTTTTTTTTAAATGTGCCTACTTTCCACATCTGATTCATTCAAGTATTTTCCATAATATTTTGCAGATAAGATCCAACGGCGGGATATAGAAAAAAGAGAAAAAGAAAAGAAAACCAAAGTAAGTCATCGGACACTCGTTGTGTAATTTGGGCGGAAATAACGATTAAATTACAAGATTAGTATTTTGAGCAAAAAAAAAAAGCTTGCTATTCATTTTTTCATTTGTGGAACACTTATTATTCAATAATTCTTTTTGTGGAACACTTTTAATTCATCATTATGGCCATAATGTTTTAGTTTAGTGGCACACTTCTAATTAATGATTATAAAAATTATTTTTTGCAGATCGAGTTCATTAGTGGAACTAAAAAACCAGTTTCAAGTGAAAGCAGCCTAGGACCTCCAGGTAACACATAGTCAATAAATTTCAAGTTTGAATATATTTTTTATTCGAAATTTTAAAACATATATAAATGTGTATATGGTTATCTTCTTTTGATATAAATCATGCTGGCTTTTTCATTTTAACAGATGAGAAGAAAAGAAAAACTAAGTGGGATGCTCAGCCTGCCAACATTATCCACGTCACCAAAATTCCATCGTCTTCACAAAATCCAGGCGTTGTCAGTTTGACAGCCATGGCTACAGGCACCAAAGCTACTGTTATTCCTGCTCTTGGCTCCTTGTCTAAGAAAACATCATCATCATCGTTAAAGTGAAATGGTTTTAAGGGAAACTAAAGCTATCCATTTCAGGAAACTTAATTTAGTTTGCATTTGTAAAGTATATATTAAAAAATACAAATTGTTTTAAGCTACAAAAATACGTCATTTTTTTAAATAAGGATTTAGTATCTAACATTCACATTTGTTATAGTGTTGGTGTAGGTGAAACATAAATTGTTAATGTTGAATGTAAGCTCTGGTATAAATTTATTATGAAGTGAAACTGCTATTCCAGTGCAAAGGGAAATTATGTAATGATATAAATCAATCAGATGTGTTGTCAAATGTTAAATAATTATGATAATCATTTGGGCACATTTCTCTGCTACAAATAAAAGAATATTGCATTTATTACATTTTTCTTTTTACTTTTGTTTTTGTTTATGACTTGCTCAAACAGTTTGTGTCTAATCATTTAAGGTTGAATAAAAAATGTCCTTTCAAATTTATTATTAAAAATGTAATAACATTTAAAACACTTGAGCAATTTCAAACCGCCTAATTCTTCTGATTATCAACTGCATTATTTTGTATAATTATAAAAGGTCTTTCTTTTGTCTACTCTAGCCAAGCCTTATACGCTCCATCCACAGACAAGAATTTTTTTTTACTCATAAACTGTGAAGGCCTATAGATATATTTTGTATATACATATACTAGTATTGGGACATAGTCTACATCCTGGTGAACATTTGTTGTAATATCGATGGCTTTAAAAAAAAATTTTTGTTGACCACCATTTTAAATTATATGTTGAACAAAGTTTGTTTTCTATGCATGTTATTTGTTGATTCTTAACTATACATTACATTTTTTAAGTTTTTACCTAGCACTACTGTTAGTTGAGCTTTGTATGAACGACTCTCTCTTCACAACCTCATTCACATATTTGACTTAGTCAAAGCGTGACACAGACTACCAATCAAACTTAAAAAAAACTGTTCAATTCTCAGTTGCCATTGGCAGTATCTGTAATGTTTAAAGGCAATAATACAATTAATTTCAAAAATGTGATGTTCATGGTTAACAAAATCATTTTGAAAATGAATTGTTTCGCTAGATAATACCAGTCTTACTAAGTCCACAATAAACGATTGGGACATTTCACACCTTAAAACTTAAAGACTACTGAATATAATACAGTTGACAGAAATATCTGGCAGAGTATGCACACTGATAAACATATTAGGCAATTTCAAAATTTAATTTGTTATTATTCAAAGGGAGTTAAATTACATATACATGTTTTGTACAAGTACAACATATACTAAACATACTAAAACTCAAATAAAATACACCACATTAATATATTAGACACACATCAGCTTATTTCATTGACCGGAGAATAAAACTTGCGTTAAGTAATGTTAATTTGAGTTAACTTTAAGTTTTAATTAAAAAAGAATGACATTGATGACGTTTAAAAATCTTCACAAATCCCCCACCCACCTCGCTCATGTCAACAACAGTTTTCAGACCCCTAACCCAAAAGTTAATAGACAAGCCCTACCAGTATATTAATTAATAAATTTTTATTATTTCAAAAGATCCAAAATATAAAATCCACTTAGGCCTATGTCGTTTAATATTGAGTATTGAAGTTTAAAAAAAAAAAACACCATTCGTGGGGGGGGGGGTCGTCCTACACCCGCTCAATGGACTTAACATCAAAATAGTGACGAAAATAATCAAATTTTTTTTTTGTTTCGAGACTTCCGTTTACATAATTTGTCTTATAAAGTTTTGATAAGCATAGGAAAAGAATAAACTTCATTATATGATTTTGTAAATGTATCAAATGGGAAACATTGCCATGTCTTTCATGCCTCATGGAAGCCGACTAATAAGTATCTTCGAGTTAGACCAGGATCATCAAGATGAAAAATATATATTTTTTTAAACGCTGTTAAAAATATTCTTAAACATTTTAAAATAAGCCAAGAGGGTAAGCAGAAATTTACAACAAAAAAAACATGTAATTAAAAGAGTTTTTTAAAAGATTTTCATTCAATTCTGTAAACATTGCACCCTCCCCCCCCCCCAACACCGAACCGAAATAACATCGTGGTGAGAGTTGGCGGGAAAGTTTATTAAAATTTTGGATTGATTTCGTTTCCAAGTACGCTTTATCCGCGTGCAGCACCGTATATCATCATAAAGTTTCTTTTACAATCTGTGTATATATTTTCACAATAAACTAAAATGCATGATTATGAAGCTATAAGGCAAAAAAATTTGGAAGATAACAAACGCATTTTAGCATCGTTTGGACTATTAGATCCGGTATGATTTTATAATAATACTCATAGTCATAGTATTAGTACTCATAGTCGTCATAAAGTAGTCTGACATGTTTGCCTGAAGGTATTCTATTCTGGCATAACCTAATTACATAGTGATATGAAAATCTTTAACCTATAATTTTTCCTTTATTAAGACTGTCGTAAATAATTACCAAATTTTCAATAGTATTTATTAGCATGTTGTTTCTGCTCTTTCGTTATTAGTAATATTCTATTCTTTTTAATCATCTATAGTTCAAATCATTACCAAGTATTATAAAAAGAAACAAGCCACCATCCTATGTTAAACCTGTTGTAGTAAACTCAAGGAAACGAACAGCAACTTCTGAACTTGACAACTTCATTGGAGGCTCTATTTATGGACAAAGACGCAAATCAGCTCGTATACAGGGCAAAGTATGCAATACTTCTTTATTAATGACATTTTGACTTGTGACATTATATTTATAAAAATTATTTAGTATTGTAAAGTTCCCTTAGCCTGACAAGCCATCGGGGCAGATGAAGTGTAAAATTCATCTGTTTCTATAGCTTTGGCATATAAAGGGATTGTGTGGTCAGCACAATGCCCAGCCGCCTTTACTTCCCCAACTTAAGTCAGGTACCCATTTAAAGCTGGGTGGACTTGTGGGACGACTTTGAAACACATTTCACCTGGAAAAATTCCCATGGTTCTCACCGAGGATCGAACCCAGGACTCTCAGGTCGACAGTTGAGTGTCTACACCACTCTGCCTCCTGTCCCACATTTAGTATTGTATTACTCCAAATTACTTTTTTTTTTCGGAAATTATTTACAGTCATTATTTACCTATGACAAGAAATGAACTATTAATTGGATACAAAATACTTCATTTTGTTAGCAGTTGTTTTAATGAAAGTGTTCATATATAAGATAACCAGATGTTCATTTTTGGTGGGACATATCCCAGTTTTTGCACCATTCCTCACCAAGTCTTAAAAAGATCAGGAAATGTCCAGGATTATGGTGCCCAATCTCTGGCTCAGAAAGTATTTAAAAAATTACCCACTAAAACACTTCTTGTACTCATTTTCCTGATTAACGAAACCTATAGTATATCATTGTTAGGTACCACAAACTGGCTCAAAATCGTGGCTTTGCGTCACTGTAGTCAATATTTGCATAGTTTTAACTTAATGATTTCTCTACTTAAAACTGATCAAATCTCATAAACAATTATATCATTTTAAACTATTTTGTAAGCCCTACAATAATATGTAAATTTTAATTACGTAGATTTAGAACAAAAGGTTACATTTTTAAAATGAAAACCATCACCGAAGTCACTTTTTACCGGCCGACGCGCGATCTAATTTGACTATCCTATTTTCAATCTCCGTGCGATTCTGGGCCATTCGTCCTACAGTAATGTCAAATATATCAATGTGTGCGAAAATGAATGCCCTTTAGAACCATACTAAACATTTAATTAAATTATATTTAACAATATTTTTAATATAAAAAAATCATAATAAAAAGTAAATTATTTTGTGATTTTTTAATTTTGTAGGTTTTTCTTTAGTATCATTAGAAAGCCCGTCCATTTTGCTTTTAAAATGTTATAATAAAACTTAATTTGTAAGCATGGCCCAAAAGCGCAGAGCGCTAAGAAATAGCATATAACACACATTTTTCACCCATTCTTGCACGACCGTGAAAATGGCCGACAATCAAGTTAGCAACGCTACACCAGTCACAATGAATTGAACTTTATTGGGACTTAAACACCTAGTTGGTAAGTAAAAACGATAAAAACTTGTAGATAAATAGTTACATTATTTGTTCCTTACTCTTTTAGCTTTATATTTCTTTGGAAATGTTTATTGTTGTAGTTATAATAACTTTAATATGATAAACCTCGAGGCCATTTTGATGCTTTCGTACATTGAACGATACCCCTCATGTTTGCGGACACTTCTATTTTTTTCTGGCTATTTTTTTAGAGAGATAATAATATTTTCTAAGAAATAACATATTAAAAATTGACTAGTATATATTTTTTACCGTTGTTAGATAGTTTTATTGTCTCAAATTTAAACAAATATAACAGGTCACGTGGTCGATAATTGGTTGTCAATGTAAACATATAGTAGATTGTAGGCTGACCGAATTAACATAGCTATTATTGAATGGATATTTTTTCAATTATTGTTGTAATATAACTGTGTATGTTTAGTATATGCATAAATTCACTATTATTTAAGTCAGAATCATTTTTTAAATGTCATAATTATCCTTATCAGACGGTGTACAACTCAATACTTTATAGAAGGTTTCTGTGCTAGTTGGAGGGATACCTTTATTGCCTTGTCTACTAGACTAGTAATACATGACTTCTCCAACTCTGGTTTTGAAAGAGGAAAATGGCAAGTCATGGACTCATGTAACTGTTACGCCTGTATTTTTTTTTATTAAAATATTTCTTAGCCACTCATGCGTTTGTATTATTATTAAGTATCTTATTATTAATATTAGTTCACTTTGAGTATTATTGACGTTTGAACATCTTTTTTAGCTTTAATTAAACATGGTTCTCACAAATCCAAAAAAAAAAAAAGAACTGGTAATCAAGTTAAGTAACACATAGAAAAGACTTTTATGTGTTTAAATACCATATCAGCAGTATATTATGTAACTTATTTGGACCAATTTTGAATGTGGGTTATATATTTTAAAGCCTTGCAACTTTTAGAGTGAATAAGAGAAATATACACAGTCCCCTGAAGGAGTCTGTTCTTTCAAAACTACAGAGATTAACTAATGAACTTTTCATTCATTTTTTTTATTTATTATATTAAGTAAACAACAGACATTCAAACTCTTGATAAACAAATAATAACAGAGAAATAGATGAAAACATAATAAAACATTTAAAACAAATAAAACTTTTAATGGTAGGGTCAGCCCCGTAGCCAGGGGTGGCTGTGGGGCCGGCACCCCCGGTTAGGAGTGGAGTGCCCCCCCCCCCCCCCCCGCTTAAAAAAAGAAGAAAAAGAGGAAAAAATATAGAAAAGTAAAGGTGCCCCCTTGCTGGGTATTGGTGCCTCCTGCTTACTTTGACCTGGCTACGGGCCTGGGTAGGGTCAATAATTGGAAAAAATGTCCTTGATGAAATAGTAGTACTATATCAAGAAGAAATTAGAGTTAAAATCACTAAATGATCAACAAAACAGGACATTATCTCTAAGTAAGCATGAATTGAAACTTAAAAGTAAAATTACTTAAATTTCGAAAGTTGCACTTATTTAGGTGAGCTCCTGTAGTGGTAAAATGCGTAAATTATTTGTTAGCGTTCCATGACTTATGAAATAATTAGAATATAATTGAAATGTATGCATCTAATGTTACGGTTACTATTGTTACTAATATAACTTTTCAAATAATACTTAATAGTGGATTTTTCCCTAATGAAAAGTATTTTTATTGATTTTTTTACATGCATGGGTTTATCCGTCCCTGTACTGTATATATAAAAGTAACTGGTCTAACGACTATTTTATAGTTAAGAACTATGTATATCCTACATTTTCATATATAAATGTTGAATATATACATAACAGTTCTTTTTTTGTGAATTTTTGAAAATGACAAATTTTCTTGTTTTTTATTACCCCACCTATTTCTAACCTTTATTATATTAATCATAAATAATCTTAAGATATTATGACTAATTGAATGTATAGAGCTTAAGTTACCCTACATATTGATGTAATTAGTTCTTATGTGTGTTGATTACAAATTTTATTATGATTTTTTGAAATGTCACGAATTTTGAAAATTTATCTCCCTTTTTATTTTTTCTAAAAAATGATGAAAACCCATTTTCAGTGCTATAAATTTTAATGATATTATAATTTTACACCTTTGAAAAAAATTGAGTTTATTCTATGTATATTTGTGTTTGTATTGAATGTAAATGATTTGGTGTACATGAAATACTTTTGCAGATAACGCTTGGCAAAAATGGCACTTTTGAAGGTGTTGTGAAAAAATGAAAAAGTCACATTTTCAAAAATTTATATCTCTCAAACTATTTGAGCTATAGTAATAAATTTGATGTCCACCATCTTAGATTCTCGAGTTCTTGCAATATTCATGTTGAAAAAAGCTGTATACCCATTTTAAAAAATCAGCTTGTGGTACCTAATATCATATATAGTATCATATATACTATTGAATCTATTTTGCTATAAGTCACTTTTCATTAACAGCTTTTCGGGCCACAGAGGTGGTGGTCTTGGTTGACGCCTATGTTGTAAAAAGTTTGTCCCTTTTTTCAAAAACTTTTAATCTATGTAATTAGTTGTGTATCTGTTTGTTTTAAATAGTTTAATTTTTTTGGAACTCAGATATAAATTTAGAGTGATTAATATTCAAGGCCCAAGAGTATGATTGCCTGTGAAAAAAAAATCTAGAAAGTTAATTAGTATTTTTTAAAATTTCTCATTGGGCATTTTTTTTTTTTTAATAAACACATTTATCTTTTTGATTAGACTGTTGATTTCTTATATGTTAATTTTAGGATGCTGCTGAAAGTCCTGTTGACAAATATGAAGATCCTGAAATAGATGAAGATGAAAAGGCAGCACCTAGAGTTCAGCCTAATAGACCTAACTTTTATGGAGCAGTTCCAGGTTGTTTATTTTTAATCTGTATTCTAAATCATTGTTTTAAAAATGTATATATTTTTTCTAGGCTAAAAAAATTATATTAGCATCAATAATTTTTTATTTTTTCTTCTTCTTTTTTTAAAAAAAAAAAGATATTGAAGTAGGTACTGTATGGAGTACCAGAATGGAATGTTGTCGTGATGGTGTACACAGGTAAAAATATAAAAAAGGTTTTCAGAGCTGTGGTGCATTAAGTAAATAAGTAAATATTTTTAGGTAGATTTAGTGTATTCAGAAAGTTTCTCTCCTGAGGACATATTATTCACTTTAAACCAGATGTACATTTAATAAAAATCTAATGATTGCATTATTTACAATAAAACTTTTTAAATATCAAAATTCATCTTTGGCTATTATAGTAGTATTAGTGATACAGTTAAAAAGCTTAATTTAAATTTACATCAGGTTTTGAGTCTCTAATTTTAGGTATTTGTAAATTATCTCTTTTTGCCAAAAAAATAAAAGTAAAAAATTCTAATAAAATGTTATTTTTATTTGCATTTATTTTTTTATTTAAATGATGTACACCATTGGAAAAAGTGTCTAACATTATTATATCTCACAATTATAGTATTAAAAACACAAGCATTTGTGGTTTACTGTCGGGGAGATATTAGTCTAAATTTGTGACATAGATGACCACAAACATTTTTTTTTTTTAATTTTAAACTTAATAAAATTTCATAATTTAATTTAAAAAAGAAAAACTGATTACTTAGTCATCAAATTCTTAGAATGCTTTGTTCTGTAATATAACACTGTAATATATCTGTAAAAAAAAAATCAGTTTGAAGTACCTTTAATCACTGTGTAATCACTATAATAAAACCATTTACTGTATATACAATATTTTTAAGACTATAACTATAAGACACTTTTTTTTCCCAAAAGTGGTCAGGGAATGAGGGTGAATGCTGTTTAGCAAATGTATATAATATTTATTTGCTTGTTTTCTTGTGCTTAAAACTAGGTGCTCTTGTAGTCCCTAAAATACATTATACTGATATATAAGTTTGTCTGCCTTAGATAAGTTGTAATATTAATTTTTTATTAGGCCCACAGTAGCTGGCATCCATGGTGGTGATCAAGGAGCTTTCTCCATTGCTTTATCTGGTGGATATGAGGATGATGTTGATTTAGGAGAATGTTTCACTTACACTGGAGAAGGTCAGTAGCTGATCTGTTATTTTAGTTTTTCCAACCCCAATTACAGCACTTCTATACATTGTTTTTAAAGTTGTTGTTTTTTTTATGTCTTAAAGGCGGCAGAGATCTGAAAGGAACAAAAGCCAACCCAAAGGTAAATTATATTAATGCTTGATTATTTATGTAAAAAGTCTGAAATGAAAATACTCAGAAATAATTTTTGAAAAACCCTCTGCTCCGACAGTTTTATCTTATCAAATTTTTTTCATTATTTAAATTTTTTACATCCTTGAACAATAGAGACTTCAAATAAAATCAGATACAATTTTTTCATGTGAATTATTATATACAACGTATAAGTTGCTTTTTACATTCTAGTAATTTATTTTACTTTTCAGAATCTTCGAACTGCCCCGCAATCTAAAGATCAGAGCCTGACAAGAGGTAACTTAGCTCTAAGCAAAAATGTTGAAACTGGTAACCCTGTGCGTGTAATCCGAGGCTATAAATTAGACAGCCCTTTTGCACCTGAAGAAGGTTATAGATATGATGGTAAGTTATGCTAACTAATATTTTAAAGTGTGGTCTCAATATTTTAAAATAACATTTAAATGTGTCAATTGAAATCTAGTAATTGATAGTTGTTTGCCTTTTTCAAGTTTTTATGTGAAATGTATTTTGAACGCTTGTATTTATATGAATTATTTTCCTCCACTGAATACAGATAATGCAAGAAATTTTTTTGTCCGATAATGTAAATTTCTTCTTTTTCTATATCTGAAGGTCTGTATACTGTAGAAAAAAGTTGGTTTACTGTTGGCCTATCTGGACATGGGGTATGGAAGTTCGCCTTAAAACGCTGCGATGGTCAGGCACCACCTCCTTGGCAGTTCACTTCTGTAAGTGCATATTTGTCATAACTTTTCAATTTGAGTTATTTTTTTTATTTTTTTTTTTTTTTTTTTTTTTTTTTTTCCCACCCCCATCATTACAAATTTAATTTTTTTTTTTTTTTTTTTTTTTTTTTTTATAATTTCTTTCCTTTTTTTTTTTTTTTATTTTATTTTTTAATTATTTTTAATTTTTTTATTTTTCAACATAATAATTTTTTTTTTATTTTTTTTATTTTATTTTTCTTTAATATTCTTTTTCAATTCTTTTATACATTATTTTTTTTTTTTTTTTTTTTATTTTTTTTTTTTTTTTTATTTTTCCTATTTCAAAAAAAATATAACTATTTTTTATTAATTTTTATCTATAAAATCTTCCCTTATTCTTTTTTATTTTTTTTTTTATTTACATATTTAACCAAAAAAAAAAAAAATAAAAAAAACGGCCCGCCCCCGGCCCCCCCCCCCCCCGGGCCCCCCCCCCCCCCCCAAAAAAAAAAAAAAAAAAAACACCCACGTTTTAATAATTTTTTTTTTTTTTTTTTTTTTTTTTTTTTTTTTTTTTTTTTTTTTTTTTTAACATTTTCTATTAATGGCTGCTAGTGTTAATTTGTAATTACATTTGTTACAATTTCATATGAGTTTTTGAGATCATTATATTGTTATCAAAAACTTGCTGCTAGTCAGCCCCATAGCCAGGGGGGGGGCACTGCCCCCAGTGCCCCCCCCCTTAAAAAAGAAAAAGAGGAAAAAATAAAGAAAAAGTATAGGTGCCCCCTTGCTGGGTATTGGTGCCTCCCTGGTTACATTGACCTAGCTACGGGCCTGCTGCTAGTGTTAATTTAATTTTCATGAATGGTTTGATAAATTACTGATGTAGAGTATATTTAATTAAAAAAATTAGGAGCAGGAAGGGTCACCCAAAAAGAATACTGATGCCACTGGTGATGCTCAGGATGAAGTGAATTCTGAAAGCTTAACAGAAAGTGATGGCACCAAAGCATGCAGAAATGTTGATTAAACTACATGTAAAAAATTATTTTTCTTTATTAAAAAATTTTTAAAAATATATTTTTAAGCATTTTTTTAAAATCTTGAATAAATTTTTTTTATTTTTTTTAAATCATTTACTCCAACACAATTAATTATTGGTATTTTTATATCCTTTTACAGTATGTTTTTAAACTGTGTATTAAGATATCTAAAACATTCATTTTTTTATTTAATGTTTTATTTTTTGAATATCTTTTTTAAAAAATTGTATTTCATATGTTCAGTTTTTTTCCAATATAAGACAACTATCATAATTAATTAGACTGGTTGGTACATGTATACTTATATATGCCAGTGTGCTTTCACCTGTAAATTACAGAGTTAGTAGATGATACAGGGGTATTAATGTCATACAAATGAACATTCCAGAGGATAATTAATTCACAGAACTTAGTTTTAATGCACACATAAAAAAAACAACTTTTAATGTTGAAATTACCAAGTGCTCTTGAATTATTTTTTTGTAACATAATTAACAAGTAGATCTATGTATGTACATGTATTCAGCATTACTGAACAAATCTATACATGCAAAGCTGATTCAATATGTGTATGGACAGACATTTACTTTTTTTAAATGTTTACTTAACAGCATTTTCTATGTAAATATTTTTTGATCTAAACATACAGCATGTTTAAAAAAAAAAATTCTATTTTTGAGGTTTTTTGCTTTTTTGGGCTCCAGTTTCAGGACAGCTTGTATGACATTATTAACATCTTCCAACAGTGGTCTCAAGAACTGGTTAACCTTATTCAGATCATCCGGCATCCTCTCTATTTTCTCGGCCACAAGTGCTCTTCCATCATCATTGACACTTGACAAAATTAATTCCCAGTGACCTTTAGCCTCTGGAATAAGGGATCCATATATGAAGTCATGGCTGGAACTGCGTCCGGCTTTCTGGCTGCGTTTTGTTTCTGTCATCTGGGCCCATATGTTGTCAGTTTCTGACCCATCACCCTGTTTCCTCTGGACATTGTTTTTCAACATTTTAATTTCATCGCCAGAAAGCTTCTCATCCTTCTCCATGCCTAGTGTTTCATCTTTATCGACTGTGTTTTCAGCGTTTCTGTTCTCTTTATTTATTATTGTGTCCGCTTCAAAAAGTGGTTGGTCCTCCGCATCCCTCTTTGGTCTTGGTCTTTTGTTTGGCTTTTTAGGTTTTGGCCTATTTAGGGCTGGCTTTCTACTGTGTGGCGTCGGCCTTCTTTTATTCTTGTTTCTTGAAGAGTTTGCTCTTTTTATTCTCTGTTTATCACTGATCAAGTCAGTGTCAACATCATCGTTGGACGGCACATTCTCAGTTCTTGCCGGAAAAAATGATTTTTTTTCAAGTTTATCATAGAACTTCTGGAGGAAATCCATTACCTCTTCAGTTTCATTCTTTTGTTTATGTTCAAACTCCTCGAAAGCTTTTTGACTTGCATTTAATAACGCTTCTTCATCATGAGCCTTAAAAGCGTTGTAGGCTTTCTTCAGCTCCGCCACCTCTTCCTCTTGAGCAGTTCGGTTTGACCGCAAAATGTAATCCACTGACCTTTTAGCCACTCTGTTGTTGTTAATATCAAAATACTGGACAATCACTTTATCTATGATGGCAGTTTTGTACTTGATACACTTCCTGGCAGTTATGTAGCCAATAGATGTCAAATTTTGAACATCATCGTCCAGGATGTGGCGCATAACTCTTCGAATGGGCGCTATACGGTCAAGGATGGTTCTGCAAACTGGTATGCCCACTCTCATGTCCAGAAACCAAGGATATTCTTGGGGACAGCCTATCAAATCATCCAGATGAATTTCAAACAGCAAACATCTCTGTTCATTGTGATCCACCAGTGTTGACCATTTGGCTCTGTTGAATATCAGGGATTTTTCATTTAGACAAAATGTTTTTTATATTTCATTCATTGTTTACTGCCGGAGAAATGTTCTAATTATTTAGATACATTTTTTAAATTATTCTTATTTTCTAGTACTTAAAACTTAATTTTTATATTATTGTTTATATGTATACATCTAATGAAATAAAAAAAATTGATGATACTTTAAAATTTTTAGAGTCCAGTTTTGTGGACAATGCCAACAACAGAAGTTAATAGAACAGTAATTGTTAATTTAAATAATCAGAGCTAATCCCTATAGTTCATTCTGGTAGCCGTCCAGCTGAACTTTAATCTATTAAGAATATGAAGAAAACTTTTTTTTTTTACTTCAGATCATGAATAATTTCAGAATTGAAAGCTCCACCTTCCCACAATGCTCTCTGGTACATACATTGTTGTTGTGTGTAGCCTGGCAGGCCGTCTGGAGTCTGAAATAAAAAAGTTATATCTCATTTAAACCAATTGATTACTGAAGTAGAAGATTTTGAGTCAAGGGGGTGTACCTTTCCCCCCGCCTTCAAATGAAATGCCCATCTGCTTTTCTTTTACCTTCAAATTAGCCACAGAAGATTTGTCATGTGAACTCTTGCTTTCACACCTGCCAAATGGAGTGCAGACGACACCGTCAGAAAGGCCTGTTGATAGAATTGTATTAAAGGAAAATGGGGAAAAACAAAATCTGCATGGCAACAATCATGTGGTGTATATTTGAACAAAGTATATTTATAATGGGTGGCTGTTGGTTTGAAAGAGGCAGGCTCTGTCAACAATACCGAATGCCTGTCTCAGAGGTGTATCCTGGGGGGGGGGGCAAAAATTTTGTGTACATTAAATATTAAGTAAGTACATTACTTCAAGTCATGAGGCCTGGGCCCCCAAATCCCTAGGTTCGGCACTGCTCAGTGGATGCAGCAACCTGGGTAAGTCTCACAAGCCCCGGATTTCAGACAAAACCGTTCTGGTGGTGGTGTTGTAGATAAATACCGTACCGGGAATGATTTGGTTGTGAAGATCATAGGAGAGTTAACTGAACATGCTAGGAACCGTTCACTTATTTAAGTGACGCCTTGTGTGTGTGTGTGGGGGGGGGGTCGAAGTGTCACACACGAAGAAGAATGGTTACAAAAAAAGCGTTATGTAGCAAGTGAATGCCCCCCCCCCCCAATTCCCCTAGATCTAATGGGACCAACTCACTTAGATCGCTATATAGCTTTTTTAGGGGGGGGGGGGGCTTGCCAATGGTCGAAGCCTTTACACAGTACTCACCTTTGAAAAAGAAGCCATCTTGAAAGCTATTGGCTAGAGTGATGACCACGCAGACGACCAGAGCGAACAGAGAAGTGAACAAGAGCAGCCACAGAGCGTTCTTAAAAATCTGCTGTCTGGCAACTTTGGCGTCAATCACAACGGCCTTTTTCTTTTTCCCTTTACTTTCTTCTTTGATCACGTGACTCGCCGCCGGCAACAAAAAACTATGACTATCCTAGAAAATGCCCAGTGAAAAAAAAGATAATAAAATTAGTGGTTAGGCCAACCACAAAATAAAAGGAAGCAAGGGGTAGGGGGTAAACGTGTGTTGGCTACAGTGGGGTAGCGAGGTGGTGCAAGGGTGGGGGGGGCTTATGCCCCGGGCGCTATTCACCATATATCTATGCTATTCACAAAGGGCGCCAAATGGTATATTTTACATATATGGTTTTCGAATTGGGGAGAGGGCGCTATAAAGGTATTTAAATGCAAGCTTTTGTGCATGCTTCCATTCAGGGCCGTTTTAAGGTCGTCGTAGGCCCTAGGCACTTTCAAAGTCGTAGGCCATCGCCGATTTCATTTTTTAATATTTTTCAAGAATGCACCGGCACTTATTTGCCATTCTGGCTTTCGTAGGTCCTTGAAAAGTCCGTAGGCCTTAGGCACAGTGCCTACTGTGCCTATATGATAAAGCGGCCCTGCTTCTATTAGTCTAACACAATCCCCACATGTGCCAAGACTACTGAAATAGATGAATTCTAGAATTCGCCTGTCTCGATGAGCCCTCAGGGGCTAATGGAAACTTTTGTTTGTTTTTTTTTTAAAGAAGAATGGCTTTGTTTTAACTGTACTATGCCAACCCTCCGTTCACGAACTTTAAATTCGTTATAAGTTTTCCATCGTACAGTACATGGGGGGGGGGGTAGTGGCGTAGCGGGCTTAACTCGCGCCCTGGGCATAATACTTTTTTAGAGCCCCCCCCCATTTGAAAACCATATAATTTTATATGTAAAATAATTGAATAATTAAATGGTAATTTGGCGTCCCTTTGTGAGTATCGCCCGGTGCATGATGCCCCCCTCTCACTACGCCGCTGGAGGCGGGGGGGGGATTATCATCAAGGGCCCTGGGCTAAAACGACTTGGCTATTTAGGCTGCGGGGCAGATGCAGTGGCGTCACTAACAAGTCGGAACGCTCCTTCACAATGTTTTCGAGGGGGCCGTCTTTTAAAAAAAAAAGTTCAGTATCCTGATGTCCGGGTCCCCCTTCAATAGGCAGCGGGGGAGGGGGGTGGGCCTGCGTTGATCGAAGACTGTTCGTGAACCGAAATGTTCGAGAATAGATGCTTTGCGGGTACTATATAATAATGAAAGCCGTTCACTTCCCACCTGAGATCCGGTGTAGCTAGGGACTGGTGATGATGGCGCCTGGTTGGCTGGTGGATCTTGTGCCTGCCACATCATGCCGTCTGCTGCAGATTTCGTCTCTGCCGTTTTGATGACTGCCATTAAAGGGCCTGTGAAGTCAATCGATAGTTAGAGACTGGAAATCGCCGGTAAGTCGGTAAGTTTATATATAAAAATAAATGGGTCAAACATAGACCAGGACTGTTCCCAGACGTTTGCCAAAACGTCTACTTCATTACAACAATAATAAAATGAACCGTTGCAAGTATCAATAAAAAGGTTAATTGAATATATACGTATTCTAATAAAACAAGTTTGTTTTGTTAGTAGTATTATTTTTTACCTATTTTTAGACAGGAAATTTTGTTACATTTCTGTCAGATAGTGAAAAGTCCTTGGTGTAAAATCTTGAAGGTCTAAACTTGGAGACAACGTTACCAATGCTCGCGTCATGATTTGGTCGCATCTCTTCGCTGTAACTTTTGGTGCGAGTAGGCTACATGCGCATGATTTACGCGCCATTATTTTTTTTTACGTCCCATCGCATACAACCATATCTATGCATACAACATAACCGGAGTAAGAAAAGCACTAATCAAATCTTTGCAAGACGTCCCACAAATACAAAGCTAATTTTAATGTCAAATGTTTAGCGCTGTCATCAGACGTTCAGCTTTTCTTGTTCAATCAAATTATGCATCACCAAAAAATGGTCAACTAAACCAATTGATCCACGGTTAGGTGTCGGTAAGCGGCCCACTGAACTAAACCACAGTGTCATCTATATTATAAAAATATTGAATATTGAATGGTGTATACATTCGACTGTCGACCTGATAGTCCTGGGTTCTACCCTCGGTGAGAACCATGGGAATTTTTCCAGGTGAAATGTGTTTCAAAGTCGTCCCAAAAGTCCACCCAGCTTTAAATTGGTACCTGACTTTAGTTGGGGAAGTAAAGGCGGCTGGGCGTTGTGCTAACCACACAATCCCTTTATATGCCAAGGTTATAGAAACAGATGAATTCTACACTTCGTCTGCCCCGATGGCCCAGTTAGGGCTAAGAGAACATTTTTACTATCAATAGTCTGTGGTGTTCATCATCATCATTGCCCTTCACCCATGGTAGGGTAAAGGCCCCACCAACAACAGATCTCCAGAGTCCACTGTCAGGGTATGGGGCCACCAGCAACAGTTCTCCAGAGTTCTCTGTCCTTTGCCATCTTCTTCAGCTGATTCCAGGTGTGTCCCATCTTTATGGTGTCCTCTTCCAGGCAGTGCCAAACATAGGAATTTGGGGGGCTTGGCCTCTTTGGGGGCCCCTGCATTTTGACGTCACGACATGAGACAATGCACTTAATATTTAATGTAAACAAAATTTTTGGGGGCCCTCTCTCAAGCTGGGGCCCGGGGGACTTCCGAAATTGGACCCCCTCCCCAACCCTAGGTACGCATCTGCTTCCAGGTATTTCATGGGCGGCATCTCTTCCGTTTACCTTGGGGGGGGGGGGGGTTCCACCTCAGTGCCTGCCTTGTGACACTGGCTGATGGATAGAGTCTGTGGTGTTAACGGTATGTAAATGTTCAAGGTAGGGTAGCTTCCTAGTTATCAAAAGTTAAGTCCGGGAAGATGAAGTGTAGAATTAATCTGTTTATGTAACTACGGTAAATGAAGGAATCGTGTGATCAGCACAACCTAGTCGTCTTTACTTACGTAACTAATGTCAAGGTGGACCTTACGCCAAATTTAACCTGGAAAAATTCCCGCGTTTCTCAACGAGAATCGAACCCGAGACTCTTATAAGTCGTCAGACAAGCGATCTACACCGCTCGTCTATTCAATCACCAGTGTTAAATGCAATTAAACTTCACGTGTTTTACAATACCTTATTGTAATTTGATAACTAATTCTCAGTAAATGTTGATTACTGTGCAGCTCTTTCAAATGTTTTTTTTTTGTACTAAATATTAGTTAAGTTCCATGAGCCCTAGTTTCTATAACCTCGGCATATGAAGGGATTGTGTGGTTAGCACAACGCCCCAGCCGCCTTTACTTCCCCAACCTAAGTCCAGGTACCCATTTAAAGCTGGGTGGACTTGTTGGGAGTGGGGACGTGTTTGAAACGAATTTCACCTGGAAAAATTCACTTGGTTCTCACAGATGATCGAGCCCAGGACTTTCAGGTCGAAAGTGGAGTATCTACACCACTCGGCCCATCAGCCCCACACACTTTATTACAAATACAAATATACAAAAAGCAAAAACGTAATGCATCTATCATCCACAACATATTGGCCACACCTGTGTTAGGTTTCCGGGTCATCCAATGTCTGACCAGTGATCTGTGGACGTTTGTTATAGGGGAGTATTCACTTCATGAATCAATACCATACTGATCAGTACAACAAACTTTGAAATAATATAACGATGTACTCAGTACGTGTACTGTTATTTTCAATAATTTTTGATTCCATGTCAGTAGGTTAGTTGTCAGTTTAGAGTCCAGTGGTTCCCAAAGTGGTCCGTACGGACCCCCAGGGGTCCCTGGTATCAATCAGGGGTCCGTGAAGAATTTAAATTGATTTGGGGGTCCCTGAACAACTTCAGGGGGTCCGCGAAAGGTTTAATGTAAAATAGTAAAATTATGATTCATTTTGACTACTGTTATCTGGAAATCAAATTAAAAGAAACAATAAATAAACTAGTAGCGCACGCTAATTAAATTAATAACAAGCATGGAGCGGTGTGAGACAGATGGCCGATTACACGTTTATACAGGAATGCACTAATTTGTCTAACTATACAATATACTATACATCGTACATCGAATTAACTAAGTTATTCTGATACAAAGTGCATAAACACATTTTCCCAGTCTTAGACAAAAAGATAAGGATTTAACGTTTTTTTCAAAAAGTAAAATAAAAAATTTGGAAAATAGGAAAATACAGTCACTGCAACAACTCATTGAGACAACATCTAAGTGAGATGACGATGGACTGATTGCTACTTCTTAAAACTTTTCTTTAGTGATTGCAAAGTCAGGAAAGCTGCATGCTTTTGATGAAGAATTTATTTTACCAGTTGTAAATGACGTAATACGCACAGATTTGCACAAACCAGCTTTCAATAATATATAAAGTACAAAGAAGGATTGCCGAATGGGCTCAGTCCGTAGAAAATTCTTTACAAAAAAAAAAACATCTGAATTTTCTATACAGCTTGACGAGAGCACTTTACAAGGAATCGAAACTTTACTTTTAGCTTATGTAAGATTTGTAAAAGAAGAAAAATTTGGTCAAGAATTGTTATTGGCTAAATGTTTGAAGACAAAATGTGAAACGTTATTTACTAAATTAAAAAGATTGTTCGATGTAAAAGCTTTACCCTTGACTAATATAATTTCTGTTGCTACTGATGGTGCTCAGGCAATGGTAAGAAGATACCAAGGCTGTCTGGCATACTTAAAACAAGCTGTACCGAATGTATTTTCAGTTATTCATCGACATCATTTTGGTAAAAAAAAATCTTAGTGAACGTTTGCATAGATCACTAGATTATGTCATTAAAGTAGTTAATAATATCAAAAGGAATGCCTTTAAATGAGATGTTATTTTCTCAACTTTATTTGAAAAATGACGAAGTCTATAACGTTTCCTACTTCACACAGATGAACGTTGGTTATCTAAAGATGCATGTTACGTCGATTGTATGCGCTCTTTTATTCAGTTTTGAATTCCTGGAAAGCAAAGACAATGATTTGCGACACAATTAAATTAAGTCAAAAAGTGAAAGATAGCCCATATGACTGATATATTTGACAAATTTAGCGAAACTAATTTGAACCAAGGTGACAAATTAAATTTAATCAACTCTAAAAGCGTAATGTCTACGTTTGTGGCAAAACTTTTTCTATGCAAGCAAAACCTGGGAAGAGGATAATGTTTTCAGTTACGAAATATTTCGAAATTGCAAAATAAAGTTGAAGATCAGCTTGCTTACTGTCAACATTTTATGGTTCTTCATACAGACCTGAACAAAGATTTGAAGACATTCTTCACTTGGATATTCCCGACTGGGCGTAGAGCCCTTTCATGCTTGGACAAACTCAGATCCCAAACACAAATGAATCCTTACTAATACAGGAGCAGCTTATTGAAATATTTACAAATGAGGAACTTAAACCAATTTTTAAACAAGGATACCACAAATTCTGGTTATACAAACAGATCCCAATTTTATATCCTGCATTATGGGTTATTGTACATAAGTTGTTGACAGCTTTTCCGTCTTACTCTTTGGTAGAACGTTGATTCAGTGACGTTATGAATCTCATCACACACATACAGAACAACAGAAACTACCAGAAATTAGTGCTCTTGGGGATTTGCGGTCACTACTTTAGCTGGACATAAATACACTCATATCATCATCTCAAGTGATTATTTTTTTTTATTTTAAACACGAATTATAATTTCTTTAAATATATGTTCTTTTGTAATTTATAATTTCATACCATGCATTAATGCAGCTTTTTCACTTGGGGGTCCGTGGGCACGTTTTGACTATAAAAAGGGGTCCATGGGTCAAAAAAGTTTGGGAACCACTGGTTTAGAGCTTCCATAAGAGAAAAGTCAGTACATGTATCTTATTATATTTTTTTTTGTTTTTTAAAGAGACAAAATGTTTGGACAAATAATATTCATTTAGATCAATCAAACAAAAAAAAATACACCAACGAGAAATTATTTCAACACACAAAAATATAAAGTTGTATTTCAACACACAAACAATAATATTTCCAAATAGCAAAAATGAAAAAGTAATTATTCAATGATAAGACTATAATTCAGTTGTACAGTCTGCATATGTTAGTCAAAACTATATATAGTTTCAATACAAATAAAATCAAGATGGGCATTAAAAATAATTTATCAACACAACATTTAGTCTGAATGGAGCAAATTTTCCCAAAACAAAATAGGGATAAAAAAAATTAAGCTTTTTCTATTGGCTAACATAAACAGTGATTCTACACAGGGTAGAAAAAAAACAAAACATGATCTACCAAAAGAGTTTCTATAATTGATCATTGTACATGTGATACACAGAGATGTTCTAAGTGGTGACCATGCCAGTGCAAGTAACCAAGGGGCAAGTGAAAGTACACAAGGCTTTTAAAATTGCAAGTAAGACTACAAGTACTGAGTACACAATACCCAAGGGGCAAGTACAAGTCCTCCTAAAATGTACTGGAGCAATACTTGAGTACAGGTACTTGCAGGGCGTGAGTGTTGCCGGTCAAAGTCATATTTATAGATAATACTATTTTATGGTAATGTGTTTATTGAATATAGATAGCATAATCATTCATATAAAATGACTAAAAGTTTAATTATAATAACATTCATATATATATATTGCATAAGTTGTTAGCCTAATTAATTATAAAAATATATAAATTGTTCATTTGTGCCTAAGCATATAGCGTAAAAACAAATACATTTTTCTCTAAGAGTTATGACCGGCAAGATTCACAACTCATCCCTGGATACTTGGTAAAACAAGTACCAAGTACATCTCTGGTAATATACAACATAACTTAAATTTGTATAAAATGTTTTAATAAGGATGTAAGCTGCTAAAATTCATTCATTTTTTGTTTTGCAATGCTAAGCAATTTTGATTCCCAGAAGTTAGTCTGGTTTAAGGGAAGGTGCAATCTTTAAGAGATGAAGTGATACATGTATATCTGAATTTTGGTTTCAATCAATACAGACTAAATGTTGATAGAAATAATACAGTGAGCTGTGAAAATTGATTTCAGTCGTCTGGACTGATACAAGTCAAATGTACAAACAAAAAAAACTTATCGACTAATTACAATGCATCGTAGAGATAAGAACAATATCCAGTGAATAAAAGAATTAAGTCAAAATCAGTTCCTAATTTCAATGAAAAAAGTTTATTCTAGAGCTTAATACTCCTAGAATAAAATTAATTGTGGACATTATCATTATAACTTCATGCTAACTCTGTATTTCATTTAGGAATGAAATTGATAAAAAAAAATATAAAAATTTTATAGAACCCTTTTTTTAAAGCTACAAACAGCAAAATGTTTTCAATGTAAAAAAAAATTAAATTATGCAGTTAAAAAAAAAAAAAGCTATATATATATATCTATATATAATTGTCTTTATGCAATAAATAATACTGTCTGAACCTAATCTCAGATTTGTTGGATTTTATCATGACAACATAATATATATAAAAGCGATTTGGGCTCTGCGTTAAATCGAAAGTAAAGAATTAATAAAACAGCATTCTAGTTTAAAATACAATCATGAAAAAATCAGATCTGCCCAAAACCAAAAATATCCTAGCCTACTCATCAAATCTAAGAGGATATAACTCGATGCAAAGATTTTGCAGGGTACAGCTGATACATGTACATGTATTAAGTAAAACCTGATTTAATAAAAATATTTTTGTTTGCTCAAAGAGTATTGCAATAAGCATACTTTTTTTTTAAAGCAGAAACAAATTTTCTGAATTCTTTAAAATATGCAATAATTTATTTTCAAGTAGTAATTTTTTACTGTTTACCTGTTCATATTTAACAAAACAATGTGATTAACAAAAATGAAGTAGTTGAGTTACTTGTCAATATCTTTGTGGTCAGAATAATGCACCCTCTTGCCAATTATAGTACAAAAAAAATTTTTGAAGAATAAATATTAAAACAACTTAATTAAAATTTTTTTTATCTTACACCATATTAGCATGTAATTGAATGAAATAGCATATAAAACTCAACAAATTTCGTACAGTGCTAGATTTTGATCAGCAAATGGAATCTTTAAAAAAAAAAAGTCTTCATCACAGAAAGTACATAAAATGCAAACGCAATTAATTTTTTTTTTTTAAAAAGTGCATGAATTAAAAACAAAAACAAAAATTTTAATGGCGAAATGCTGAGTGTCAAATCGTAGTAAATAAATATGGGACGATAAATCACTGGGAGTAGAGATAACAACACTGAATATTTTATGCATAGCATCAATACATGAAGGCTGACTGCTGTAATAATAGTTCCCTAAATAAAGCAAAGAATATTATTTTCTGCATGACCGTTAAATAGACTTTATCAGAAGATATTTCTTAAATAATGTGAAACAAATAGTACTACAGCACTGATCTTTGTATACGTGGACTAAATGTCATGTGATTTGAATACTCTTAACTCTGTCCATTCTTCATCCCTGAACAAGGACAAAGTCAGAGTAAAACATAAAGTGCTTTTTAAGCACACATTGATATAAAAATATCCAAAAGGATAACTAATTTTATTTTGAAAAATGAAAAAAACAATTAAGCCACTTAACATAAAGACTTCCGTATAATATGCGAAGAGCTGTTAAATTTTTTTTTTTACTAGCCTAACATTCTATTTATTTATATTCCCTTTTCTTACTAAAAGATTCAAACAATATCTGTGAAAAATAAAAAAAAATTGTCAGTCCATCATAGTACGTTGTCATGGGCAAAAAAATATCAGCTAACAACAAAATATCTGCTCATGGGCTCTCTGAGAACGCTGAGAGATTTATTTACTCATGATGTATTTACCAAATGTTACAGCAGAGTGTAAGTAAACTGTCATGGATTAAATAAAAACAGAAATCAGTAAATGAAGCAGCTGAAATGGTTTTCCTCAGGCATGATAATTTAATATGAAAAATCCTGTTGCTGGAAACCTTCTCAGAGACCAAAAAAGCAATAAAAAATGTAAGCTAAGATCAAATTTAAAAAAGCAATAAATATGGCACGAAAGCCAAAAAAAAAAAAAAAAATCTGACAGAAGCTATTGTTCCCACAATGGTGTCTTAATCTACAAGTTATAATAGCTTAATTACATGTATTTGATTAGTTCTTTAATTAAATTGGCCGGAAATCACTCTTAATTAAATCAAAGATCACGAGCTAAGATTATTTAATAAGATAAGAAAAATATGTCTTAGTATCATTGAAGCCAATACTTTAGGAATAAATTTAAAATGTAACAACGACTGATTATTTAGCTAATGCAATAACCCAAGAGGTAAACCTGACGTGATGCCAAATAATGCCCCTGCAATCATTTTCATGAATCCCTTATTATACATTAATTAATTAATTTTTTTTTACATGAGATTCTTTGTAATTGATACAATAAATCAAAACAGATAAATGTACAGAGTTTCAGTTACCCAGAGTTCTGTATAGAGGTATAAGAATATATACATGTATATATTTCGTAAAAAAAATTTAACATTATGCGTATCTTTTAAAAAAGAAGATCAATCTACCATTATGAAAAGTGAAATAAAATAATTTAAATTAATAAGCAAACTAATTTTTTTTTTTTAAATCAAGAAATGAAATAAGGAAAAATAATGCTTAGTAATATAAATGTAAATACAAATCAATACTGTTAAAATGTGCATTCAGCTTTTTCATGGAAAATTATTTAAAAAATGAACCGTATCCAGGTTAAAATAATGAATATACATGTATTAATAATTTGTACAAAATAATGGATTTATTAATAATTTGTACAAAATAAAGCTGTCATTAAAACTGAACAAAAATATATGTTCAGAGAGAACTGCTAATGAATGGCAATGAAACTCAAAAATGAAACTTTGAATTTTGCTATAACTAACCAAAATTTAAGTTTCATCAGTAAAATATTTTTTTTTCAGGGCAGATAAAATCAAATATTTAGTTAGAACAGTTCACATAGCCCTCAGACCTCTAGAAAATGAGACATTGAAGGGGAGCTGCATTGAGGAAGTCATTTTTTCCTGAAAATCCTCCTTTAGTAGGCACTCGATGTGGATCGAACGGTTTCCTCAACATCCTCATCTATGGCTTCCATCCAATGATGTGGCTTGCGGTAATACTGAAGAGGAAAAAAAAATGTGTCTTTTGTTTTAAAAAAAAGTCGTACAATATTTCATATTGGTAATGTTTAGTCTTATGAATCATTAAAGATTTTTCTTATTGTTAAAATTGACCTCTTATGGAGTTCCAAATACACAGCTAAAATTGACCTCTTATGGGTTAAGTCTGATAATATGGGGTTGACCAGGGTTATGTCATGATAGATTTATGGGGTTGCCAGGGTTGATGTCTGATGAATCATTAAAGATTTGTGTAGGTTATGTCTGATAATATGGGGTTGCCAGGGTTATGTCTGATAATATGGGGTTGCCAGGGTTATGTCTGATAATATGGGGTTGCCAGGGTTATGTCTGATAATATGGGGTTGCCAGGGTTATGTCTGATAATAGGGGGTTGCCAGGGTAATGTCTGATAATAGGGGGTTGCTTCAATGGTGTAAAAAAAAAAATTTTTTTTAACCAGAAATTCAATCCGATAAGCCCAAGTCTAAGTCTAAATTTATAAAATTTCAGTAAATATATTAGAAAGAAAAGATTCTGCACTCTAATCCATAATCCATGTACCATACAGAATATCAACACAATGGGTTTGGTAAAGGTAAATATCAGGAATAGAAGGGTTAGGGTTAGCTTATGGAATAGGTATAAAAAAGAGGAAGAAGCCAGGTCTCAAATAAACTTAAAAATAGAAAACCTAGCAGTACAAACATGTCTAAGGTTAACAGAAGGGTGGTAGTGTAGTAGTGTGTTTTATTGACGGTGGTGTAGTGTGTAAAGTCCCTCTAAGGATGAGATGTAATCTCTTGAATCCTATAACCCCTATTGGGAGTTTAAATGGTGCCCTTCTTTTATCACCACCATGGTAGATAGTGCAATGGCCATGGAGGCACTATGGTGGTTTAGTAGAGCGTTGTATTGTTAATGGGATAGTGGTTTAGTAGAGTGTTTGATTGATGATGGAATGTTCGTGTAGCAGAGCATTCAAATGATGATAGAACCATAGTTTGGTGTGTGTGATTTATGATGGAAGGGTACTTTAGTAGAGCCTTTTCATTGATAATGTGTTAGTAGTGTAGCAGAGCATTCAACTGATGTCTCTAAAGGTTCACTAGCTTAGAAATGGGTACCTGGCATTTGTTAGGGGAAAATTACAGTCACTGGGTAAATTGTACAAGCTCAGTAATCCCATAAATGTTATGGCAACCAAAACAGGTCAACTCTACTTCATCTGCTCTTATGGTCTTTACAGGCTCTCTATGGGAATCCTTTTTTTTTTATTAACATCAAGAATAACAATACTAGTTGTGAAAGATACACCGCACGACCACCCGTCCCCAGGTTCCACTAGACATAAATGAATGCAAAATTTAAAAAAGAAAAGATGTCTTAGTCTTTTTCACTTACATGTATGTCAGTTATTTCATTGAAAAATCTCTGGGTCAGACTGTTGACGGTCTCAGTGTGTACCAGGAGTTCCTGGTCCAGGTAGAGTATTTTGCTGACTGGACAAACAACGCATGCAGTGCCAGCACCAAATACTTCCTTCACCTGAATAAAAAATATATAACAAGCAGAATAATTTTAAAAAAAAACTTCATGGATATGGAAAATAATTTTAGCAGCTTATTAATTAAATCTTTCTTGTCTTTCTTTCTTTTTTTTTTTTCAAGCTTAGGTCAAGCTGAAAGCTTGTTTGCAGTTAAAATTTTGACATGAATAAAAAGAAAATTGAAAGAAACATCTTTTAGTCTACACAATTTATAAATGATCATGGAAAAAAAACAACTAATTCCAATACTTACACGTCCTTCATTCAAGGCTTTGATAAATGTTTTCATGGTAATAGTCTTCTCTGACACTTTGAATTCATTCTGAAGTGAAAATATAGAACTAGTTGTCAGAATACATATTTCTATAGAACTAGTTGTCAGAATACATATTTCTATAGAACTAGTTGTCAGAATACATATTTCCTTAACAAGAGAATTTAGAAGAAAGATTTAAAAAAAAAAAAAGGTTAATGTTTTATTAAAGATTTGTTTCTACTTTACCGAAAATTACTTTTGGTTGGTATCTTTAGTAAATGTCAATAAAGGAAAACGACAAAGGCCTAAATAAGAGACGTATTCTTGTTTTTTTATTTAGTAAAAAAAAAAAAGAGCCTAACCATATATGATCTAACAAGATTTAGTGATGAATTAACCACACATGATCTAACAAGATTTAGTGATGAATTAACCATACATGATCTAACAAGATTTAGTGATGAATTAACCATACATGATCTAACAAGATTTAGTGATGAATTAACCATACATGATCTAACAAGATTTAGTGATGAATTAACCACACATGATCTAACAAGATTTAGTGATGAATTAACCACACATGATCTAACAAGATTTAGTGATGAATTAACCACACATGATCTAACAAGATTTAGTGATGAATTAACCACACATGATCTAACAAGATTTAGTGATGAATTAACCACACATGATCTAACAAGATTTAGTGATGAATTAACCACACATGATCTAACAAGATTTAGTGATGAATTAACCACACATGATCTAACAAGATTTAGTGATGAATTAACCACACATGATCTAACAAGATTTCGTGATGAATTAACCACACATGATCTAACAAGATTTCGTGATGAATTAACCACACATGATCTAACAAGATTTCGTGATGAATTAACCACACATGATCTAACAAGATTTGTGATGAATTAACCACACATGATCTAACAAGATTTAGTGATGAATTAACCATACACGATCTAACAAGATTTAGTGATGAATTAACCATACACGATCTAACAAGATTTAGTGATGAATTAACCATACACGATCTAACAAGATTTAGTGATGAATTAACCATACACGATCTAACAAGATTTAGTGATGAATTAACCATACACGATCTAACAAGATTTAGTGATGAATTAACCATACACGATCTAACAAGATTTAGTGATGAATTAACCATACACGATCTAACAAGATTTAGTGATGAATTAACCATACACGATCTAACAAGATTTAGTGATGAATTAACCATACACGATCTAACAAGATTTAGTGATGAATTAACCATACACGATCTAACAAGATTTAGTGATGAATTAACCATACACGATCTAACAAGATTTAGTGATGAATTAACCATACACGATCTAACAAGATTTAGTGATGAATTAACCATACACGATCTAACAAGATTTAGTGATGAATTAACCATACACGATCTAACAAGATTTAGTGATGAATTAACCATACACGATCTAACAAGATTTAGTGATGAATTAACCATACACGATCTAACAAGATTTAGTGATGAATTAAGCATACATGATCTAACAAGATTTAGTGATGAATTACATAAAATAAACAACTTAAGGGATGAATTATATATATACAAAAAAAAACCAATAACATTCAATTGGAGCCACATTCAACAAAGAGCTGCATGCAGCCAACATTATTATATACATCAGTAAAATAATTTTTTAAATACAATTTTTACAATTATTATTGTTAATCAAATGTATGCCACTAAAAATAAAAGAAAGTCTTATCTGTGAAAACCATTTATCAATCACATTGATTTAGCCTTCTTAATGTACGAGAAATAAAACAAATTGGTTTGTTTACCCATTGACGGGACAGCTCCAGGAGTGACTTGCGCGTGACTCCAGGTAAGATGAGTCCTGTTTCAAGAGGTGGTGTAATCAATTCTTCCTCTGTTATGAAGAAAAAAAAAACAAAGATTTTAACATTTTGATTAAAGGCAAGGGACCACACACACACACACAAAATAACTGTTATTAAGTTGAGTTATATACAACATTCACAACTTCATTACACACCTCCACTTTCATTGATCCAGTAGACAAAGAGATTCATGGTTCCGACCTCAGTCATCTGGTGGTCATCTCCGTACAACCACAGTACTTGCTGGCAGCCAAATTTGTTCACAGCAAGGCTCTGAATGGCCACAGTTGGTGCGTAGTTACTGTTTGAAAGAAATGGTCTTATATTCATCTACAGTGAATGAAACACTTCAAAATTCATATGAATCAACATTTCAATCTATTCACAAGCCTAATACAGTGATATATGTTTAGGTTACACCCATGCATGCCCAATACAGTGATATATGTTTGGGTTACACCCATGCATGCTTAATACAGTGAAATATGTATGGGTTACACCCATGCATGCCTAATACAGTGAACTATGTATGGGTTACACCCATGCATGCCTAATACAGTGAACTATGTATGGGTTACACCCATGCATGCCTAATACAGTGAACTATGTATGGGTTATACCCATGCATGCCTAATACAGTGAACTATGTATGGGTTACACCCATGCATGCCTAATACAGTGATTTATGTATGGGTTATATGAATGCATGCCTAATACAGTGAAATATGTATGGGTTATACGAATGCATTCCTAATACAGTGATATATGTATGGGTTACACTCATATCTTTACCTCATGCTTAGAAAAAAAAAAGTTCCAGTAAGAGGGTTTAAGAGCAGGGCTATAATAGTACACCCACACACCCACTATGTTAGGATGAAGTAATTTTAGAAGCAGTTTCAATTAAACCAAGTATATAGTTGTCCCTTGCCATATTGCGGCTCACTTATCACCTTCACTGCATCACCTTTTATTCTCCATATCTTTTTTTTTTAAGATTTGTAATTAATGAGGGGTGTATGAATGGTTCTTAGGAGAGAAGGAAACGCTTATAAAGCTTAAAAATATATGTAAATAATAAACAAATTTTCTTCATCCCGGGAGGGAGAGAGGTTTGAGAGGATATTTGCTTATAAACAATATCTAAGGCTTTAAAAACAATGACTTTATGGATAGGCCTATATATTTGCTTAAAAACAATATCGAAGGCTTTTAAAAACAATATCAAAGGATGAAATCTAAAGAAAGTAACGTTACCTGCCCATCTTGTAGCCACCACACCCTCCAGGCCATGCTCTGACATATTTGGGGTCAGCCAGGAGACTCACTGGTTTCAGTCCAGTGGGGAAATATGGCCCAACTGGGCCTGTGATGACAAACAGCTTGGCCATGTTGGAGGCAGTAACTCCCAGTGCTGGCTGAAAAAATAAAATAAACAAATCCGTTGATGGGTGTCCATTTTGTTTTTTTCTTATAAAATGTCATGGCTCTTGTCTGAAATTTCAGCTCTCATAACAATACCTCATGCAAAGGACCACTAAATTTCTGAATAAGATAAGAAAATTTTTAAACTTAATACCTCAGTTCCAATGAAAGTTGGCCGCACATACAAAGAGCATTTCTGGGATTCCGGAACCCACTCTTGGTCAATGCTGATTAATTTTTTTATGCATCTTAAAAATTCCGATTGATCAAAGTCCTAAAGCAAAAAAAAAATTTAATTTTTTGTTATTTTATATAGTTTATTATTTTGATGTATATTATTATCAAGAATTAATAAGTTTCATAAAAGAAAAAAAAAGAAAAAATAGCATCATACTGGTAAGGCTGAACGTTTCGCTGTCTTGGCCATTCGGCTCATGTTTTCCATGGGTCTGAACATTCTTATTTTGTTATCAACACATCTGTAGGCCTTCATGCCTTCAAAAAGCTGAATAAATCAAAGTTGGAATTCAAAAATCTGTACGCTAGTGTTATAGATTAAAAAAGTAATGAATGGATAACAAGTGATGCATTGGGTATCTAAATAACCACCGACCTCAGAAGCATAATGCAAGACTTTGGCCGCTGGATGAATCTGAAGAGGGGCCACTGGCTTGATCTGTGGGGCTGCCCAGCCATGCTGCGCTGACCAATCAATTTCAAGCATGTGGTCTGCGGTGTGGGCGCCGAATTTGAGATTCTCGCTGTCCGGTTTGGGTGAAAGGTTCTCAGCCAGTGTAACCTGGAGATCTTCATACTGCAGTAAGGAAAAAGGTGAAATTTTTTTTTTTGTTTGAATCACGCATTAAGTATTATTTCTCACAAGAATAATGAAAATAAGAACTGGAGAAAATGTTCACTTGCCAACTCTGCACCCAAAACAGCCTTTACGTAAATAAAAACTTTTTCTAAAGAACGTAACGCAAAACTATTATAACAGGGGTTCAAATTTGTAAGGGCGAGCACAAAAAATGGGGCGGTCCACATGCATAACTAAATTCTAGTGTACCTCATCAGTATTTTTAATGGTACAGGAATTAAAATAGGTGATGCCCTGTTCCTAGTATGACCTGCGTGTCTAAGACTAAAAAAAAAATATAAAATAAATTTATAATTAGACAAACATTAACTCAAGTAATATGAAATATGTTTTATTTTCAATTAAGAGCTTTTTATTCAACGGTAATGAAAAGTGTCTACCGCAAAACAGAAAGCAATATAAAAAAAAAACCCATTGAAATAATGTTAATGTATGCCCCCCCCCAATACTCTGCACGGTCAAGTAACATAAGCAAAATAACTTCAGCTAAACCATAAATAAATTGTTTTTTTAAAATACGGCCAAGCTATTCCCATGTCTGATCCTGTTTACATCAGTGTAAAATGATTATGTTAATGTGTCCCGTGTTCTTATTAACAATGCATGAGATAATGTCAACAAACATAAAGCAAACTTTATTACAGTCAGAGAAACTTTTCTTTTTTTTTTATTATCCTAAAGGCCAGGTCACATAATTGGTAATTTATTGTTTCCTCACTTATAATAAAGAAATGTAACCTCACTTCAAAGACAACCCATTTATGCCACTCCTTCCCCCTCCCCCCATCCCCACCCCTCCTCACTAGGTCAACCACAGCATCACACAAATCAACTCTTTCTGTAACCAACTTGCAGACTGGGCATCTAGTGTACAAGTCCTGTACTCAGCCCCTGATTGTAAATTAAGGACAATCAGTTTTACAATCCTCATTCAATCCCCAGACCTATTCCAAGCTCTTTATGAAAAGTTGAATAGCCTACTGATGTTCTGAACTGCTCTGTCCAAATCTCTAAAAGTCTATAATGCTGCTAGTACACAAGTCACCAAGGAGGTATTGTGGAACACTTTCAACATATCACTCATGATTTAGTATCATCCTCTACTTTCCCACCGATAATTTACTATCCATCTTCTTATCTTTCCCACCGATGATTTAGTATCATCCTCTACTTTCGCACCGATGATTTACTATCCATCTTCTTATCTTTCCCACCGATGATTTACTATCCATCTTCTTATCTTTCCCACAGATGATTTACTATCCATCTTCTTATCTTTCCCACCGATGATTCAACATCCATCTACTTATCACACAAGGACATATTTCAAAACATATTTTCTCATGTTTCTTTTTTTTTTTTTAACTGTACTTCATTTTATCGGTACTTTTTAAAATTATTTTTTGTTGTTGTGATTCACCAGACGCACCTGTCTTCTTTGCATTTTTCTTTCTAAACAATTGAAAGGCAGAGATGTTCTTATTGGACAGCTAAACTAGGCAAATGCCTAGGACCCCCTCCCTGCCTAAGGGCCCCTCTCCGGCTATCAGTATCAATTAAATCTTGACCATATCCATAGCCCCCCCCCCATAAGTCCCTGCCTAATGCACAGTGACCTTAAAGACCTAACAGTAGCTCAGCATAAAGGTCACGACTAAAACTGCCCCCCCCCCCGACGGTACAAGATACACAGATACTTCTAATCATTACAGGGAATCTCACAGTGCACGCAGTTATACTGTCATAGCAGGCCCCCTCTGCTTATTTGTTCTACTTAGTAAAATGTATTACCTGCCCCCCTGCTATTGCCTGGCCCCTGCTGAAGAATGCCTGGCCCCTGCTGTAGAATACGGGGCTGCCCCATAGTCAGGAACTTGAAAAATATACGCATGTCGGTTTTACTAGAAACAAACCATTTCAGTGCATCCAGAATCATATCATTATTTTCGACCGAGGTTTCACTAGTCGCCATTTTCATAAGTAATAAAAAGTTATTTCAATGATCAAATTAGCAAATAGTACAATGATACATTATTTAAAATATTTTAAAGACTTCAGTATTTATATTTATTATTTATAAAGTGACTATTCGGACCCGGGTACCAATAAACTCCGACTTTTATTCGGACCCCGTCCCAATAAAGTCTGATTGTTATTCGGACCCGTGGCAAATATGCACTTAGTTTAGCTATAATTAAACTTTATTATTGTTTTTTTTTTTATAATTGTTTGAATTGTATGATTTAATCGTTACTCAGTGTCTATGGTTCCACTAAGCGGACTCTGTATTATTATTTTTTCGGGTTCCGTCTAATAAAATTTAAATATAGCTAAGCTTAGTGCATATTTGCCACGGGTCCGAATAACAATCGGATTTTATTGGGACCCGGGTCCGTATAGCCACAGCCTTATAAATTTATCTACTCTATTTCAGATATTCTGTTTATAATAAAATTGTTAAATACAGAAAACGACAATTTTGTTTTTAGCCCCGTAGCGTGAAAATTCTACAGCAGGGGCCAGGCATTCTACAACAGGGGCCAGGCAATAGCAGGGGGGGGACAGGTAATACATTTTACTAAGTAGAGCAAATAAGCAGAGGGGGCCAGACAAAACGCAAGGGGGGCTAAGCCCCCATGGCCCCCACACACGCTACGGGCCTGATTCGCGGTCAAATAATACGAAATGACGCGTTCTATTTGTCGTCTTAGTAAAAATATTTTTTAAATGATTGATACAATTATTCTATAAAACAAAACTGTTTTAACTTTGTATATAACAAAATAACATGCCATTAAAAAATTTCAGAGGGTAAACAAGATTTAAAACGAACACAAAACGATTCCCCGTTAAAGATTTCTTGTAGTGATGTGCGTGCACGCTATCATTTTAACGCTGCTACTTTGTTGCGTTCGTAAAAATAACAACATTTCAAATTGTAGGAGGCAAACAATCAAACAAATTTGGAATTTTAAAGCTAAAAATAAAAAAATTCTGCTGTAAAAAAAAGCATTTGGGAGCCGTGGAGCCGCCAGATTTTTTCGGCTTCGGCTCCGGCTCCAGCAAAAAGTAGCGGCTCCCGGCTCCGGCTCCGCAAGCCTGGTCAGCACCAGTTTACGCGGAGGGAGGAGAAGCCCTAAAGCTGTTATTAAGACTGGTCGAAAGAGAGAGACAGAGATCTTTGAGAAGTTTGTGTCAGGGTCTGGGGGGGGGGTGTCCTGGGGTTACTTCTTAACTTCTTAATGTGCCTCGGGGCACGTCAGAATTGATCTGTAACGAGGCGAGGTCGAGAAGTATTTCTAAGTGCATGACATTCTACGGAATGGCATGACATAACATTCAACTGTATGGCATACTATGGAATGACATGACATCATTCAATAATTACAAAATGTCTACCCCCCTCCTCTCTCTAAATGACCATAACGTGATTATGTCACTTTTCTGAACGGGCAGATGCCAAACATTTAAAAACTCCTTACAACACTGCCACGAAATAAGTCAATAGATAAAAAAAAAAGTCTCCAACAACCAGACGACACGTTCCATTTCAAGCTCCGGGAGACGATCAATACACTCATACGTAATCACAGCTGATGTAAAGGTTGAACAATCTCCGGCTGACCCTAGCTTCACTTACCTGCTCATAAGTAGGGCAATAATATGTCAACACCGCATACGATCAGTGTCGTCGTCCCCCCCCCCCCTTCGGCTGCCAGCAGCACGCGTTTCGTACACCAGGCCTGCTTAATATCATCATGTTGCGCACACACGTTTGAAAAATTTACTTTAAATAAATTTACGCTCACAGCCATTGGAGAAATTTTTGGAGGGAAACATTCAAACATCGCAAGTCAACCGGGGGGGGGCGTAAATTAATGAGTTTAGTTGGACGAACCTCTTTTTTTCTGAGTGAAGTTATAATTTAAATAAAAAAAATGACTCACCCTGAACGTAGAAGCCGAGCGTGTTGTCGTGAGCCGAATCCGTCGAGTGATTTGTTTGAAGAGAGCCATCCTGTTGACAGAAGACAAGGAACAATACGTCATATATATCATAGTGCGGTCAATGTCGTCTGCAACAACACCGCCTCGAACCAACGCGCGACTTTGTTTGTTTAAATGATCCGTTGTTTTTGTTTTTTTTTTATCTTACTAAAGTTCAAAATTCTGAACTTTTTTTTTTAAACAAAAGTCGCTTACACTGATGCAATCGGTGTACATATATTTGCAATAAAATAAGGAACACAGAACATATCAAAGTTTATCACAAAATTTACTTTCAGGCAGTAAAATTTCTTGTTCGCATAGGTTAAAGTCATTGGCAAAGGCGGCGATAGCAACCAGAGGGAAAAAAAAAGGGGGGGAGGGTTCTCAAGCAAAAAACAATAATTGGAGGACCGGGGGGGGAGGGGGCTTCTAAAAAAAAACTATATTTCCCTGTCGGAAGCCCCCGGCGCTCAATATAACCCCTCACCTGACCTATGGGCAGTGTGCCACCGAAGTGACACCGCTATATCAAGAGCTGTGTTGATTTAACTACATTTCGGAATACAGTGGATTCTGCTTAATTGGGACACCGCTTAGTTGGGACAGCCGCTTATTTTGGGACAAATCTCAAAGAAACCAAACCAAGAAGCCAATAGTAAATGTGTATGTTTAATTGGGACAGCCGCTTAATTGGAACAAAAAGCCTCGGTCCCGAAGTGTCCCAATTAAGCGGAATCGACTGTATATGGAAAGCCTCGATCTGGGGGTATTGTGAAAACTCCAGTAAAATAGAGCCCCGAACAGTCGAGAAGATATTTCTGACTCTGGGGGGAATCACGCACAGAGGGGTTACGTTATCGAAGCAGGATATCCTCCACACGCTGTGCACCCAGATTGAAAATAACAAACAAAATACGCTCTCAGTGGGCGAGGCTTTAAACTCGACATCACAATGACAGCCACTGGGTGCGGGGCATGTATGAAGATGTCACTGGTAAGTGGGGTGTCTATATTTGAAATACTAATTAAACTGGCCAGGTGGTGTAGGTCGGGGGGGGGGGGGGGGGTGAACAAAACACACCGGAGCACGTGTAAATTATATCTACATTCAAGTGAACGGAAACTTTCTGCCACCACCCAGTGAATCAATGACGCCCAGAGTTTACACATGTGTAATGATCAGTGAGTGACTTAATGATACGTTTATCCGTTCTTATGTCCTTGTGTGACATATGCAGACACCTCTTGATAATGGAAGTCTCTCTGTAAGAAAGAGACCGCTTATATGAACTTCAGAAAGTCAATGCCCAGCTAAGAAGAGGAACACGCTGGACCTTCCCCCCCCCCCCCCCCCCCCCCCCCCCCCCCCCCCCCCCCCCCACCCCCCCCCCCCCCCCCCCCCCCCCCCCCCCCCCCCCCCCCCACCCCCAACCCCACAAAAAACCCCCCGTGATTCCAATTTATTAAGATAAAATAAAACCAATCTATTGTTTTGTTTGTGATTTGGGTTGGTTTTTTTCTTTTTTTATTTTTTGGTGATGGGATTAGATGTGGGGTTTTTTTTTTTTTTTTCTGAAATTTGGTGGAAAAAAAAAAAATTAAACGGGCAGCAAAAAAAAGGGGCCGGCCCGACGGACACCCCAGCGGCGCCATTGGGGCGAGGATACGGGCCCCCCCCAAAAAAAAGGGGCGGACCGAAACTAACCGAGAGGGCCAAGATCGGGCCGAAAACGAAAGGGACCCGATTATCGGTCGCTCCCTAGGCTATATAAATGAACTATTAAAGGCTTGAAGAAACGGACCGCTAATTTATGATCCGATGAGAATTCATTCACTGAGTGGAAATCAACCAAATGAACACATCAATGCGCTGTTTTTATCCCAGAATCAACCAAACGAACACATCAATGCACTGTTTTATCGATCATATATATATATTTTTATTGTAACACAGAACGTGGAAAAGTTTATTGTATTTTTGTTATTCCAGCATATTACCCCCTCCCCCCATTGTAAAATCGTGAGTCGAGACCTGAATCTCTTAGGACCCTACAGAACTCAACCGTTTCTGCCAACTTCTCGAGACATTCATATATTTATATAGACCAGTGGTCCCCCCACCCCCAAGCGGGCCGCGGTGAAATTATCAAACGTTGACTGGTCCGCGGCGAGAAAAAGGTTGGGGACCACTGATATAGACCAATATACATTACATCGTGAGCTCATGACCACCAACAACCTGACAGAGTGAAATAAATGGCAAAGGACAAGCGGGATTGCTTGCGTGTAGTAAGGCAAACGTCTCGTGGACCATTTTAATAAAACGGCTCTAATGCTTGTGATTCTATTGCTGTCTTAAGGTAAATTATGTAATAGTTTAACGTAATTCCAAGTAACTACAGAAAATGTAAAAAAATAAATAAAATAAAACAGAAGGCGCGTGATTCCTTTGTTGATGACGGCAGCAAACACCAAAACTTTTAAACCCAATACCGACTACGCACTTGTTACCATTATATTAGGGTATAAGGAACATGACATATATAAATTTTTTTTTTCAGGATTAGGGTTAGGGATAGGGTTAGGGATAGAGACAGATATCAATTTGCGCGAAAATCCCCGGAAAAAAATTAACGGGTCGACCGTACATATGCTAGTAGTCGACCCTCTAGTGGGTCGAGTAACAAGTGCCTACCGACTAATACTGAGTGATTTAAGACCTTACTCCGTAGTAGATGCGATTCAGCTCTGTTCAAATTGGTTGCTTATGTGCTGATTGATCCGCACATGCTAAAAATAGGCTATATGACGTCATCGTGTTTACGGACACACACTGGCCTATATTTTCTTTTATAAATACATACAATGAAGGATAAAGGCCACTTCACCTCTTTGGCTGGTTGTGATTCTAGCAATGACATTGACAAAAAAAACACCCTGTGTACCTGGTTTAAGTAGGTCAAGACCGCAGGGTCTCATTACTGAATTGTGTGCCTCATCACAAGAACCCGATAAAAGGATATAGTATTAAGTGGGGCAAATCCCCAAGGTTTTAGATTGACCTTTACACAAGAAAAGGAAATGAGAGTTAACATTTCTGGAGACGTCTGCATAGTGCGTGTAAGATTTAGTGATGACACTGATGGGTAAATCATGTTTTAAAAAGTGTGGACAGCTTTAAAAAAAAATCGTGTGTTTCAAGCACTGAACACCACCACCACATCTAACTTATAATAAAAGTATTCATCAATAACACACACACACACAAATGAACGCCTAATGAGCCAACACAAGCTGACCCTGATTGTGGCATTAATCCACGAGTCAATGACAGGAGCTAAATAATTGTGATTACACAATTGAAATGCTACTAGCTGAGTCTTCTAATGGATAAGACACTGCCCTCACTCCCAATGTCAAAAGCCCCCCCCCCCCCCTTTCTATAACTAATTTGATGCTAAAAAGGCTTTAATAGGTTCTATTACTTAAGTTTCTCCAAATATCTAAGCCTCTTCATCTCCTCTCTCCCCCAGACATTAAAATGGCTCAGCAACAAACAAACAAAAAACTTTCGCTAATAGTAAGTGCAAAAATGCAACAAAAAAAAAAATTAGTTGGGTGAAATTTCCATAAACTGTGCAAAAGTTGTCAACACCCACATGGTGCACTTTTACAGATGCTACACACCACAACAAAGCCACATGGTGCACCAAGTGAATGATAGGTCGTATCACACACCACTTTCTTGTGATTGCATCACATGGCTAGTATCACAATGCAGCAGTAAACTGGTGTAACTGCCACCATCATTTCTCAAGTATGACAAGTAATTGTTGACTAAGCTAAATTTACAGGGCTGGCTTCATTTATATGAGTATTAGTTTGCACCCAGTACAGATTGAACAGAAACATTCTGTGTGGCAATTGTAAGCTTCAATTATATCAGCTAATTAAAAAAAAACTTTAATTTTCTACCCATTCAGTAATGAAAAGACAAGTATAGAACTGAAGGAAGAGCAAGAACATGTTGCTGTGATAGTTTAATGGGAAAAAAAATTACGTAGGCATCTAGCTCTAGTCAAGAAAAATGCTGTTACCAAAAAAAAAGGCATTGTGTATTGTGTCAGTTGAGCATGTAGAAAGTAACTCTCTAGTAACTCTAGCTTGGACCTGATTTGGAGAAATCTATCAAATCAATGACAAGGTTGGGCCTGATTAGGTTATTTACTTTGATATAGCAATTAAAAATATCACCATTGACTGACATAATTTTTTTTAAATATGGACCAGAGAACAGAGATGATAAATAAGACCACTGTCATGTTGTACACAAATTAACATTATGACTGTTAATCATCAAAAGACAACAACAGGATCCTACCAGAATACAAGACCAATGGGTATCACTTTCTCTGCTACTGATATCCCTGACTCTATTTATAAATGAAGACACAATCTGGTGATGAATGGCAATTAAATGGAATGAGTCAGACCTATGAATAAAATCCTGCCCAAGAGAATAGTTATAATAATAAATAAAGGAATAAAGTGTACATCCCCCCCACTTATCTTGGTAAACAACTATCAAATCCTGTTCAAGTGACAGATTAAACCGATTTTTTTTCTTGAACAAATACTACCAAACATTTGAAACAATGATCCAGAAATCTGCATATTTTATGTCAGGTGTTCAGTAAATAATAAAACTTCAACTAGCATTGTGCCAGGGGACTCAATTTTTTTTAAATGTATAGTTTTTCTTTATTTTTTTTAAAAAAGGTCACAGATCTTTTTTTTAAGTCTCCTGATCTTTTCAGGTTCACTGATGTCATCACTGTCAATGTTTTTTTCTCTAGCAAAGCAGAAATGTATGTGCACTACTGACTTTAGGTCAGATGGGTGGTACTGCTGGATACAGGTTTGAATCCCAAAACTGAGCGCCAGTTACCTCAGGCCTATGTGGTGTCTCCAGGGCCGTTAAAGTTTCAGCTATGGAAGGGCCAGAAAATTTTTTAAATAACACCTTGTCCTTAAGGGGATTTCACAGTATTATCTGTGAAAGTTTCAAGCGCAAGTCTGAAAACATTTAATTCTCTGCGCTGCGATATATTCCTGAGCTAAATATAGCTAAATATAGAGTTCATCATGATATTCAATTAATAATCCTTATATGCAATTAATTTTTGTATAAATATATATTCTTTTTAAATATTGTAAAAAAATAAAACAAATTTGGATAGCTAAGTTGTATACTTATATTACTGTTGGTAGCACTTTTTATGAAGGATTTATTTTTGTTTTACGAACTGTGCCATTAATGTCATTAAATATTGCCGACTGACTAAACAAACAGAAAACAAAAAAATAATGTTTTAAAAAAAAATGATAACAGCACCAGTGGAAAACTGTCCAATACTTTTATCTATAAATGTATAATGAGTAAATGACATTGGTCTTGAGAGTTATCTGAAGGTCAGTAGTTGGGAAAATTCCATACTTTAGCCTATATATAAAAGTACTAGTACAGATTATGATGATGCAATGTCACATGTCTGTAACTAACAGCCATATTACTGTGCATGTTTTTTTTTTGTATTATTAAGTAATTAAATGTTTAGACATCTCTCAACAAGTCAATTAGGATTGCTGCACATTAAAGTATTTAAATTAGGAAAGATATTTTAGCAATACAATCACATTCCGTACATTAAGTGCGTACTTTAAAGTAGCCAATAATTTTCCGAATCATGAAATAATCATGTAATAAAAATATCATAATTGGCTTTTTTTCCCCCCAATTTCAATCACTTCTTGATGATTCTAAAAAAAAAAAAAAAGAAAAACTGGTCATATTTTATCAGACTTAGACTTAGACTAAGTCTTAGTTACTATGGACAGAGTACAAGTCAGAATAAAGAGTAAGTCATACCAACATTGTTGGCAACAAACCACAGACACATTCTGTACTGCTCTGTGAGTAAACAAAATAATGAATGTTTCAAATGTACATAAAAATAGTATTATAGATAAAACCAGGTTCAGTTGTTCACTATCTATTAACATTGCCATTGGTTGGGCTCATTTTTTTACAAAAAAACTGAAGCCTTTCTTTACAATTACATGCCCCCCCCTTCCATTTTAATTTAAGTTCTGGATAACAGTAAAAGACATTGCCCTATGTTATGCCATTAATGACACAAGAATGCTAGGAGTGTATTGTTTAACACTATTTTATTATACAACAACATAAATAATAATAAACTTTATATTGAAAAAATTTTTTGTTATCAGGATTTATTGTAGTACTGTCTGTAGTTATGGTTTGGCTGAAATGTGTGCAACATCCATTTAAATTTAACCTTTAAACTATGACTATGTCTATGACTAAAAAAATTGCATGTGCTGGCCAATAATAAAAGCATTTTTTTGCTTTGCCTGGGCTGTGTTAATCATCATATATTTACTAAATAATTTAGTCTCAATCTGTCTAAATTTTTATTTTAAATATTTTTTTATGTTCAATTTCGTGAGAGAAAACATTCTGAAAAAAAAAAAATCAGAATTAAATAAAGATTCTTACCTCAGTCTCAATTATGCCTAAATATCTTTGATATTTACACTTACAGATCAAATATTTTTTTTTTAATTTGTATCGTAAATTAGAATTATAAATCATTACGTATGTCAATAGATATAGATCGATACACACTAATAAGCACTAATTAAAACTTACGGGCACAGTACTACTTACTTATTAAACTCTAAAACTGTTTTATTTGAGGCACTATTGATATGTATTAACCAACTTGTTCAATATAACAATTGCTTGTTATTTTAAGTGTTTACTTCGTAAATGTAATCCAATCAAAAAGTCTACAGTGGCTACACATTCAAATTATCTAAAAAAATTCACGTTGTTTCACTCGCCAAAAAAATGTCTAATTTTTGTTCAAACTACATCAAATTATGTCTACTAACCGAAAGATTAGATTAAGTTTATTTTATAATTTTATATAATTAGCAATTGAAATAAATAATTTCGGTATACCTCATAATAGTCTCTGCAAAATCTATAGGTCAAACGGATGTTTCAATATCTTCTAGACGAAAATATAATGTAATATTTTTGGCTCAGAGAACAAAATCCCGACGAATCTGAACAGTAACGGGCGATTCTATTCCAGTAAAGAAAGGGGGTGAATAGCTTAAAATGTGTCAATTATTTTTTTTGTAAATTGAATATAATAGAAGCACTGCTAAATGTATAAAACACTATTTTTCAAAATTTTCATTATTAATAATTAATAAGTTATTTACATTTAATTTTTCACAGAATAGTTTTTCTCTTGATGCTGTTGTCCATTCGAAAATGTAATGTACTCTTTAACCCATGCACACCTCCATCACACCCCCAAAGTCGACCAATCAAATAACTGTTCGAAAAGGTAAAAGGTTACGAGAAAATAGACCAAAGTACCACGTGTATTTTCGATTTAGTGTTTTTTCCCCCATTACATGCAAACGATTGCATGTTTACGTAACTGTTAAATGCATGTTTCTTTTTATCGCGTTGTTGTTGATATCTATATAGACTATAGTATACGGCGTGGATTTTTTTTATCATAGGAAAAATTATAGGCATTAACAGTCGGCTATTTACCTCTGGACGGCGAAATTATACTTGGCTTTTATGCCAATGTTCCTCCCTGTCAACTTAAAGAAAACACAATAATCATTAAAACTGTTTGAATTGTTGAGGGCTTAATTATTAATGTACGCGCTAAAAATGAGTAGACCTAATATTAGCCTATCATTTTGTATACTTATATACCATTAGATTTGAGAGGGATTTGTAATTTACTGGGGTGAGAGGATCCAAGGCAATTTGCATGAGCTCAAGAGCAACTCTGAAATATATGCAGCATATCTATTCTACCGTATTCAAGAAATCATCGAGATTGCTGTAAATCCATGCCAACTAAGCTTCGTGTCATTCATTATAGGTTAATTAATGATCTATAGGCGTTCTTATGGATAGGCGACCTAGGTGGCTGCAAAGTGCCCCCAGTTAGGCCCTATAGGAGGCCCCCCCATCCGGATATTTTTTATACTGCAACTATTTATTTTTAACTACATTTTTTATTGTTATTTTAAAAGTACACATTTCAGCAAATTATTAAGGTTGTGATATTTTTCGAAGAAAAATACTATTGAAAATTATTCTTTACTGTTAGTTTCAATGCGATCGGGAAGGGGGGGGGCGTATTAAATTTAGATGGACCCTATTAGAACATTATAGTCTAATAATATGCTAGCAGTTATATCGTTTGGTATACATTTTTTTCAGATGCAAATTTATTAATATTTGTATACTTCATATTTTAAAATTAATGCTGTATCTTTCTTGTAAGACATTAAAATGGGCATATGTGTCACTTTTAGTGGTGTTCAAGGGTCGTCTTTTAAGCTAGAGCCCTGTCATAATTTACACTTGTAGCCCCATGAAATAAGACTAGATGCCCCGTATTAAGTTCCTATTTATATTTTGATATTTTGAAAGGCAATCAAAATTGACTTATGACATGTTTAGATTTTTCTTTTACACGATTTATGCCTGAATAAAAAAAAATCAAGTTTTGCTAATAAATGTACTTAACATATAGGCCCTACATTTTTTTTTAAAAGCATATTAAACACGTTAGTATTTGCAGACCTTGGAAAAATAGTTTGTGAGTCTTAAAACAATCAATATACCACCAAAGTTACTTTTGCATGTAGACCAGGGATGTGCAAACTACGGCCCGAGGGTCAGGTCCGATCCACCAGGCTGTTTGATCCTGTCTGCGCTCTGCATCTGTCCGCCATCATTCACGTCTGCATGTTTATGTGTATAATTTCACGCTCTTAGGCCGGCACTTCTGTTAAATTAATAAACCTAAATAAGCCACTAGGTTCAAAATGTTTAAGGGGACGGGTGGTTGTGAGGTGTAGAGCGCTCGATTGTCGACCGGAGAGTTCTGGTTTTGAACCTCATTGTCGAGAACCTTGGGATTTTCTCAGGTCCTGTTGTAAGTCCAACAAGTCCACCCAGCTTTAAATGGGTACATGACTTTAAGTAAAGGCGGCTGGGCGTTGTGCTAACCACACAATCCCTTCTTATTTCTCTTTTTCTTTTTTTTTTCAAGCGGGGGGGGGGGGGCACTCCACACTTAGCGGCTGGCCTGGCCCCTGCTGTAGAATGCCTGGCCCCTGCGGTAGAATTTTCACGCTTCGGGGCTGTATGCCAGCTTGCCTAGTGGCAAGTGGGCTCATTGAACAGTAAATTGTTTACCCCCCCCCCCCCCACCACATCCCAGATTTTTATAATTGGTTAAAAAAATCAAATAACAATAAATGGCATCACAGGGCAAGTCGAGTCCATGATGGCTACTAAATATGTTAAGACCAAAATCGGACATGGTACTTTAGGGGCGTAACTGCGTAATTTAAAAAAAAAAATCATAGGTGTTTGTGGCAGTAGAGTAGCTAGCCTTGTCTCAAAATGAGCCAATGTTCTATTATGCCGTTACTTGTGTTCAATTAAATTTCATAAATTGACTATGTTGCGGTTCTGAACATTTTTTTTAACTATATAAAAACGGAAGTCTGCTCTCAATGTCCTCATGCTTAGCAGTGACTGTTTAAAAAAATATATGTACTTAATGGCAGTGATGTTAACAAGGACACAAAGTGCAAGAACCAGGACCAGGACAAGGACACAAAGTACAAGGACAAGGACTTGCCTGCCAAAGACCAGGACAAGGACAAGGACTTTGCATCAAGGACCAGGACAAGGACAAGGACTTTGCATCAAGGACCAGGACAAGGACAAGGACTTTGCATACAAGGACTAAAACAAGGATTTCATAAAACAATAAAATCCAATATTTCTTTAACAACAAAATTTATTTAAATTTCATGTATATACATGTAATGTAGTGCATTCAACAAAATCATAATGTTAGTCAATGTCAAGCGTTACACTTGAGGAACACAAGTGCCTCCAATAGTGAATCACTCATACGAGCTCTGTGTGGTCGTAAAAACAATCCACTTTGTGAAAAGACTCGTTCCACTGGAGCTGAACTTGCAGGAGCGCAAAACAGTCTCGCCAGCAATGGCTGCAGCAATGAAAATTCCGGTTTCTTATATATGTCTGACAGTTTGCACTCGTCTGCATTAAATGATGATGAATTTATAACTTCCAGGTAATTCTGCAGCTGTTTCTCACTCTTAACAGCTGCATCTTCTACAGAAACAGACTTGTTTTTATAATGTGAAAAGAGGGAGACTCTGGCTTTTTTCGCAGAAGGTTGACTTTCCGAGGGAGCTGGAGTTGGCTTGTGCGACTCGGTTGATGTGGAAATAGAAGATGCTGGTCGGCAAACAGTGAGCTCAGACTGCAGCATTGCTGTAAAAAACAAAAAACCGTTTACAACTATGTACAATTATACACATATGCATTAGGTAAACATTTTGCTTTAATTAAAAATAAATGAGTGACTAGCACTGGCCAAGTGGTTACTAGGAGCAATGAATGAATAACGTTTTGAAAAAAATTGCCATAAACAACGACACAAATTTACAACTCCAGCATTGCACATTAACTGCCAATCATAAAAAATAAAATCATCAACTTACCAGTTATTCGATGTCGTAGGTTGTCTCTCACATCTTGAGGTCCTGGGTGGTCAGCAAGCCAGTGAAAAGCATATTGGGGGTCTGCTGCAGATGCTAAGATAAAAATGCTGTTGTCAAATGCCAACGACTTTGAAGTTTGTTGACGAGTCAAGTGATTTGTCATATCAAGACGCTTGAACAGCATGAAAAACCTTTTATCCAACTGGCAAAGAAGTTCATTTAGGACAGAATGGTGGTACGTAACTTTATTCAGCTGCTGAGAAAGAAAGCGGCGAAGGCTGAAAATGGTCGGGACCACACAACTAATTGTAACCATTTTCTCTCCCTGTGCAATATCTGTCGCCTGTGCAAATGGAGCTAGAACATCAACAAGTTCTTGAATTTGTCCATATTCCTTGGCTGTCATTTTAAGATTTTCATGTGATGTTTGTCGCAGCAAATCCATCAATTTTGCCTGGTCCAAGTCGACAACTGCTTCCAGCTGTCTATATACACTGTTCCAACGAGTGTCGTTTGTTGCTGGAATTAACTTTACCATGTTTCCACACTTGAAAATGTCATCAAAAGCCGTTCGAAATAATGCATTTTGATGAACAATATTGGCTAATTTCGAAATTTTTGAGAGTGCTGATCTACAGCTGGTGGTCTTCTCAAGGCCACCTCGCACAACCAGCTGCAGTGAATGACTGAAGCATGCAAGTCGGCTTCCAATTTCAGTCAGTGAATCAGTTTCCTCATCAGGCAAATCCTCCCACAGCTGATCATCATCAACATATGTGTCCACTGGAGGCGTTTCTTCTTCAGATGATGGGGAAAAAAAGACAAATGGCTTTCAACATATTTCTCGCGTTATCAGTAATCACGTGCCTAACTTTTCCATTCAGATTGAAATCATTCACTATTCGATCGAGTGCTTCACTAATTAATTGACCGGTGTGTGATCCACGAAAAGCTGAGAATGCCAACAGCTGAGAGAATGGATCCCCGTACAGCACACTGTGCACTGTCACACCAAGGTATGAATGGCACCGACGGTCTGTCCAGATATCAGCAGTCGGTGCCACATCTGTGCAGCCCTTCAGCTTGACCATCAACTTAGCCTTTTGCTCCTCGTCTGACTTTGGAATAACTGAATATGACAAAGTTTGCCGACACGGAACCTGGTATCTTGGATCAACAACTTGTAAGAACTGGCGAAACTGGGGGCTGTCAATGGCTGAAATTGCGATACCCAAGCCAACAATCAGATTATCAATAATCGATTGGGTGATGACTTTCTGCCGACTGCTGCTGGCACCATAAATTGTAGAACCACCCGCATTTGATATTGTCTTGAATTATTTTGCGACAAATGCAACATTTTGCACTCCACTTATTTTTAACCTTATCTTCACTAAAGTCGGTATAGGCAAAATTAATTACATTTGGTATACGAAGCGGATCCATTATTTATTTATAATTAAATTTAAAAAAAATCAATTTATATTTATGAGATTAGAAATATGCCGCCAATAATAAACCGGAAACAAAAAGAAATGGCAGCACCATATATAATATATTATAAATACATGCAGAGTGCATTGCCATAGATTGGCATTGATTTTAAATATAGCACCAGCCTAAGCATAGCAAAAAACATTTTTTTATTAAAAACCACAAAGCAGGTCCTTGTAATGTTAATAAGGACTGAAAGAGCAAGGACAAGGACAAGGATAAGGACTGAAAAACGCTCCTTAAGGACAAGGACAAGGATTAACATCACTGCTTAATGGTATAAACTGAATAAAAAAAAAAAAACAACCCGCAGGTAGAACACCCTATTGCAATCCATTGTCCCGGACATGGCAGTCTTGTGTGATGCTGGAAGATATATCATAAGATCATTAATTGTGCCCTATTTGCAGGCTGGGAAGTATTATTTTCAGCCCTAGTCCGCCACTGCGTACAGCTTTTTCTATTCTGGTTATGGGCTGTATTCGAGTACATTGCGCCTTGGGTACTTCAATGTTCAGTACATGGAAAATCTCTAAATGCGATCCTACTCAGATGATCTATATAATATTTTTTTTTTAATTAAAAAAGAAAAAAGATAATAGTGCTGACATTTTGTCTGTTGGGTGATGAAATGCAATGACAAAAAACATAATTTCCTAAGCTGAAATAAACTGAATGTTTACCCTGAATTAATTATTACTAATATCAACTAATATATGACGTTACATTAGAAAGAAAGAGAGCGTGAGTTTACAGATTTTTGCATTGATTTTGAAAATAGTTAAAGATACATTTCTTATTCTTAGTAATCAAATACTTTTTCATGGGTTATCGAACCTCGCTTTGTATACCTCATTTTTTGAAAGAGATTTAAAAAAATGGGACCTCCATGTGAAACCGGAAATATATCCCCACGTGTATTTCCTTTTTGAGCCGTGATTCTGAAGGTAAAGTTGTGTTGTTATATTCGTTCATTATCTTCAATGTTTTTTATTTTGTTTCAAGAGATAACAATATAATTAACAACTTTTTAGCTTATTTTAGCAATACATTTATTGATAATAATTGAAATGTTTTTAATAAACGGTATTTTCTATCACTTTTTAAGAATGATAGAAAGCGGCATTTTAAGATAGTTCAATATATAATTTATTTTTCTTTTGAATTTTTAATTTTTTAAACATTTTGTGTTTTATTGAAAGCAAAATGTTTGAGACAATTTAAGTATAACGATACTAAATTTTTCAGTGAGTATATACTTCAGATATTACTAATAGTTAATGTCATCAATAACCATATTGAAATTTTTTGTTCAATAGGTCAGTCAGTCAATAAATCATGGCTGCCACCGAAGAAAATTGGGCAGAAGAAACCACTGTTGCAACTACTGGAGTAACAGTTGCCGAACTCCCAGAAATAAAGCTTTTTGGAAAATGGTCTACTGATGATGTCCAAGTAGCAGATATCAGTTTAACTGTGAGAATTTTTAGTTTGACAGTCTTATTTTCAGTAATGAGTTAAACCAACTTATTCATTCATTGTTGTTAAAACATTATTTTGCCCTAAGCGAGTAATTTACCATTATCCTATGTCTGCTCAATCTAGGATTACATTGCAGTGAAAGAGAAATATGCCAAATATCTGCCTCATTCAGCAGGCCGTTACCAGGTGAAACGTTTTCGCAAAGCCATGTGCCCCATTGTGGAACGCTTAGCTTGCAGTCTTATGATGCATGGTCGCAACAATGGCAAGAAACTGATGGCTGTTAGAATTGTTAAACATGCATTTGAGATAATTTACTTGCTTACCGGAGAGGTAATGTAAATGTTAAATAAAAACCCAAATCTAAATACTTTTTAGAAAAACATTATCGACAGTGTATTTAATATGTATACATATATATTTCCTTATGCAGAACCCACTGCAGATTTTAGTGAATGCCATCATTAACAGTGGTCCTCGTGAAGATTCTACCCGCATTGGTCGTGCTGGTACTGTCCGACGTCAGGCTGTTGATGTTTCTCCTTTAAGACGTGTGAATCAGGCTATTTGGTTATTGTGCACAGGAGCTCGTGAAGCTTCCTTCAGAAATATCAAGACCATTGCAGAGTGTTTAGCTGATGAACTGATCAATGCTGCTAAGGTATACTTTAAAAAAATTATTGGCATTTCTGGGGGGGGGGGGGTATTTAATTTTCAAAATGGTCTTATTCTGTAATTGCTTATTTTTAAAAACTTTCAACTAAACATTAATAAAATTCATTAGTGTTTATGATAAATCTGTCATAGGATGTACGTCCACATGAATCACTGTTTTTGCTATTTGTAAAAGGGTTGATGGCATTATGGGCCAATGTTTGAACAATGTTTTGTGCTTATGTAGTATGGGAAATTTTTGTCATTAACGGTGAAATTTCGATTTCAATAATAAACATTCATTTTTTAAATGTTGTAAACTAATGATTAACTAGTAACAACAGCTTTCATTATTAGTAACTGAATTAAATTTTCCAACCAAAGTTTATTATTTAAACGTTTTGTTGTGCATATTATTTCTTTTGCTAAGAGTTAATAGTTTTGTGATTTCTAGTTTTATTGGAAAATTAGCCTCGACTTGTGTAAATATTGGTTACACATTGACATTTAGACGCTTGTAATGTCAAAGCATTGAATTCTTTCCTTTTTATTTCAGGGTTCATCAAACTCTCATGCTATTAAGAAGAAGGATGAGTTGGAGAGAGTTGCCAAGTCCAACCGATAAACTGTTTATTTTATTTGTTCTTCTGATGACTATTCAGTTTCTAAGAAAATAAATATTACTGAAACTAATTATTCTATTTTTTTTTTTTAAGTGTTATCAATCATTAACTTAAGGCTTTGGCGAAAATGGATTAAGTGGAGTAACTCTCGTAAACTGAAGCAAACATTTTAAAATATTTTTTATGATGATCTCATAATTGCATTGGTTGTTTTCCTAATTGTCTAAAGTATCATTATTTAGTAATTGTAAAGGTAGCCTAGACAAACATGTAAACTTTTTAAAGCTCAATATACAATGCAACACACTGAAGTGAAGTATTTTTTAAAATTTATAATTAGAAAACAGTTTTATTGTTGCCTTTGATGTGGGCATTCCACTTGTAAAATGATTCACACTACATAAATTCATTAACACAACTCCTATTGCTTAAAAGTTTTTTGGCCATTAATTTATGCTCGTTCATGATAAGATAAATAGTTTGTCTTTTCAACATGTTTCTCATCAATTAATGATAATGCACATTTCTGACTTGTGTTACGATTAATCATGAGGTTTTTTTATTTACTTGTTGTTTTTTTTTTTGCATAATCTACATATCGAATTATGTATGTTAAAAATTATAAGTGCTAGACATCTTTTCTTTACCGGCAATAAATAATGCATAGTTGTCTTATGGATAAGCAATTGGGTACCATTCAAGTATTGTTTTGGATTAATTCCTAATAAATCTCTTGCTAAGTTAACCTTGCCAGTAACTTTTTCTTAGGGTGCACAACTTTCTCTGGTAGTTTTGGGGACTAATTGCCAAATATAGTTTATGAAACTTTAATTAATATATAAAAAAAACAAATTATTTACAAAAAATATTTGAGGATATGATAACAAAATAGGTACAGAGCTGTAGATCAACTGGTTGTCACGCTGTAAAATTACACCAGTGCATCAAATTTTTGACACTTGGGTTAGTTGCCTAATCCACATAGCGGTGGTTAGGTCTATTGGTTTGTGTTTCAGTTGCTCCACTTCCATTAAGCATAGGTTATGCTAAAGATGTAGAAAGGGCTCTACAATAACATAATAATAAGAAATATACCTGTAGGATCAAGAAATATTTGTATTTTCATGCTATCATTTGAGCAACAAATGCCCCATCAACTGATTGCAATGTTTATATGTTGTAAAACGTGACTTGAGTTAATATACAAGTCATAGACATAAGACAGACTGCTCTTAGGCTTTTGCTTTTTTAAAAAAAGTTTACCAAATGTAACTAGATATACATGTTAGACTATTGTTATGTATCATCACACATTATCACCATCATCACTCTTCATGGTCAACAATATACCTTTTCTGTGTATGGTTTTCGGATTACTTATGATACTCATATAGATGATAATATAGAATATTTATAGAATACATCAAAATTATTATAAGTTCTCAAGGGGTCGTATGGTAAAGCGCTCGGCTGGCGACCTGAGGGTCTCTGGTTCGAGCACTGGTGAGGACCAATGAATATTTCAGGTCCTAAAGTCTGCTCTCTATCTCTCGGGATGTCTCCCCGCTATCGTTTATGGTGGGGATGAAAGAAGAGCACATTAAAAACCGCCCCATTAATGGTTTTAAATGATCGAAGAGATTTCATCTCACCCTTACAGGGACTTCACACATAGGCAAAAATGTATAGATTAAATTGAAATACCTAATGAGAGGGAGGCAAAATCGTCTTCCGCCCCTGGGCGGTCGATACCCACGCTACGCCGCTGCAGAAAATATAAATAAATACAGCACCCGAACACACATGCGTATCTATTTCAAATATATTAAAGCACACTGTATAGGCAGTGTGGCCGAGAGGGGGGGGGGAAAGAACAAATGCCCAGGGGCCCGGACTGAGCTGGCCAATCAAATTTTGAAAATATTATCAGCACCGGAAGGGGGGGGAAGTCCGTGACAGCCCTGCCCAGGGGCCCGAAATTTCTGTCGGTGGGCCTGTGAATAGTGATAGGCTTACTTGTAACATGTGACACTGGGAATCAGACCTACCCAAATAATAAATAATTGAAAGCAATGGGTCTGGGCCCCACGAGGGAGAGGCAACAAGAAGGCTTGTCTAGGACAACATTCACAATCAGTGCCGGCTTTAGGTATAGGCGATATAGGCAGCCGCCTAGAGCGTCATTATTTCAAAGAGCGGCAAATTCCAGCAAAATAAAAAACAAGCAATTAAGCCTGTTCCATTCTGGACACAGGACGTGTTAGCGCATTTTCGTGTTATGTATCAGTACGTTTGTTAGCTTTCAGTAAATATTTGTAAATTTTGGAAATGTGTATAAATTCAATTGTGTAATGCATATATCTGTAAAAAAAAATATTATAAAGACGTTTCTTTATATTTGAAAAAAATTATTGTCTCTTAAATCTAACTACAAGTGGTTTGTGGTAACTGAAATAGGACTCATAATTGAAAACATTCGAAATTATAGTCATTTAATCGTCCGAAAACTCCGTCAATTGTTGCATAGCTCTGATACTTTCAATTAAACTCAGAACACAAGCTTACTATTTCATTTGATGAGTTTCTTAATAAATCTTGGTGAAACTACGTGCTGCAGTATTTCGCACCAAATGAACGTACAAGGTGTATATATAATATATAAGCCCCTTAGGAGCCCTGAAGCCCGGCCCTCAGAGGTCCTATCGCGAAATGGACTTTTGATGTACACTTGGCAGGCCAAGACCTACAAAATGATATAAACATCATGGGTCTAGGACTTATGGTTGTTGAGATATAGGCGCTCTTTATTAATATAGCTTATATAGCAAAAAACGGTACTAAGCCCCCTTTTACGGCCAGAGGTCAGATCGCGAAATGGAAAAAAGTCATTTCTTGGCAGGCCAAGACCTACAAAATGATATATACATCATGGGTCTAGGACTTATGGTTGTTGAGATATAGGCGCTCTTTATTAATATAGCTTATATAGCAAAAAACGGTACTAAGCCCTCTTTTACGGCCCTCAGAGGTCAGATCGCGAAATGGAAAAAAGTCATTTCTTGGCAGGCCAAGACCTACAAAATGATATATACATCATGGGTCTAGGACTTATGGTTGTTGAGATATAGGCGCTCTTTATTAATATAGCTTATATAGCAAAAAACGGTACTAAGCCCTCTTTTACGGCCCTCAGAGGTCAGATCGCGAAATGGAAAAAAGTCATTTCTTGGCAGGCCAAGACCTACAAAATGATATATACATCATGGGTCTAGGACTTATGGTTGTTGAGATCTAGGGTGATGACGGACGGACAGACAGACAAAATGGGGACAATAGAGCATTTTTTTTCGAAAATGCTCTAAAAAATATAAAAATTAAAAATAAAATAAATGAATTTGATTTAGATATAATGGAGGATTGTGCTAAATGACCAGATCGTTGTTTTCTTATTCAGCATGATCCAAAGCAGATCAGATTTGAGTCTAGTTATCCAAAAGATGAAAGTGGGAGACACTTTTCTAATTACCACTATACACGCAAACTGGCTAACGGAGAAACTTTAAAAAGGAAATGGTTGATTTATTCTACGTCAGTAGAAAAGGTATATTGTTTTTGCTGCAGAATATATAACAGGAGTAAATCTGCCTTAGCTACACATGACAGTTGTGACTGGAAAAATTTGTCAAGTATATTGCAGCATCATGAAAAATCTCCATATCATTTAACCAGTTATCATGATTGAAAAGAACTAACAATGAGGATAACAAATAAAAAAACTATTGATGACGTGAATCAGCGCCTTATAAATCGTGAAGCGAAACACTGGATTGACGTATTAGAAAGAATAATATCTTTGGTCAGAGTACACGGAGTTCAAAATTTACCCCTGAGGGGCAGTCTGATCGGTTATATACATTTCATAATAGAAACTTTTGAAATTTGTTGAAGTTATTGCTGACTTTGATCCGGTAATGAAAGAACATATCAGACGTTTTAAATCAGATGAAATTCATGACCATTATTTGGGAAAAAAATATTCAGAATGAGATCATTCAACTGTTGAGTAAGAAGGTAAAACAGAAAGTGATCAATGATCTAAAAATGCAAAACATTACGCTATAGTTCTCGATTGCACACCAGACGCCAGTCACAAAGAACAGATGACAATGATTGTTACAGCAAATGAATCGACAAATGACAAACCTTCAGAAGTTTCTATCAATGAACACTTCATTGGATTCGTAGAACTTGAAAAATCTACAGGTGCAAGTATGTAGGAAATTTTACTTAAAGATCTGTCAGATTCAGGCATTTGTCTAAATGATAAGAGGGGACAAGGCTACGATAACGGAGCGAACACGCGGAAATACACAATGGCGTCCAAGCAATAGTTAAAGAGCTAAACTGAAGAGCCTTTTATGTCCCATGTAATGCGCCTTCGTTGAATTCGGTGGTGAATGATGCCGTAAACTGTTTTTTGGAAGCAGTAAGGTTTTTTGAGGTAATTATAATATATACAACTTTTTTTCTGCATCAACACATCGCTGGAATGCAAGGCCGTACCCGGGGGGGGGGCAACTGCAGCCCCCCCCCCCCCCAAAAAAAAATGTTCTTGCTGATAGTAACGCATAAAAAATTGACAAATATTTGCCTTTAAAAACTTGGAACAGCCCCCCCCCCCCCAAAAAAAAAATCCTGGGTACGGTACTGCTGGAATGTATTGTTAGAATATGTCCAAAAACAAAGAGGCAGTAGATTTAACTGTTAACAAGTTATACGCAACACGTTGGGAAACTCGAGTTAATGCCGTGAAGGTAATTCGATACCAAACAGTTTAAATTTACGATGCACTCGTTTCAATTGCTGGATACATTTCCCTTTCTGGACCACGTGGAACCCAGTCCCGTGCAGAAGCTAAGGGAAATAGCACAAAAAATGCTCGATTTCAAGTTTTTTTGGTCATTAGTGATTTGGTATGATGTTTTATTTGAGATCAATATATCTAGCAAAACATTTCAAGAAAAAGATCTTGATTTAAAAAATCTATTCAAAAATTGAACACAACTAAAACAATGCTCCAGAATTATAGTACAGATGAAGGTTTTGCCAAAGCAATTACAATAGATAAATCATTGGCTGAAGAATTTCGTATTGAGTGCAATTTCAATACGGAAATACAAATAAGATCTCAACTAAGAAAGAGACAATTTGACTATGAAGTTTCAGACGATCCAATTCTCGAGCCAGAAATGAATTTCAGAGTAAATTTTTTCAACCAGATATTGGATACCGCAATTCATTCAGGTAATGATCGATTTATGCAGTTAACATCTCATAGCGATTTATTTGGATTTTTGTATGGCAATAAAAAACTGGAGAAATGTGATAAAAGAGAGGTTTTCAAAGATTGCATGGACCTTCAGTTAGCTTTAACATCTGAAAACGAAGATTCAGCAGACATTAATTCAACAGAACTGTGCTATGAATTATTTGATTTATCAAGGAGAATTACAGAAAAATCAAGCCCTAGAGTTTTATTAGACTATCTATGTGCAATGGGCTTGGTTGCCTAGAGTTATATTAGACTATCTATGTGGAATGGGCTTGGTTGCCTAGAGTTACATTAGACTATCTAAGTGGAATGGGCTTGGATCCCTTTTTTCCGAATGCGTACGTGGCATTGCGAATTTCGCTTACACTCCCGATAACAGTGGCGAGTGAAGAGAGAAGCTTTTCGAAGCTCAAACTCATAAAAACATATCTTCGTTCTACCATGTCTCAGGATCGTTTGGTTGGTTTAACTACAATATCTATAGAGAAAACGATTGCAGAAGATTGGGATCTGACCGAAATAATTGAAGAGTTTGCCTCTGCAAAAGGTAGAAAGGTATATTCTTCTTGAATTCTCCTCAATCTTTTTGGCGCTTAATAAACATGAAATTTCATTTTTAAAAATTTTTCATTACTTTTTTTTAACTTAGCCAAAAAAAAAAAACTTCCTAAAATATACTACGTATACTTAAAACTATCTAACTTTTATAAAGTTGCCAAATTTAAAAAAAATGTATTATAATAAATAGCATTTATAGAGTTTTCTTAGAAAAATGAAACTCAAAAGGGCGGCATTTTTGTCCTTGCCTATATCACAAAAATGTCTAAGGCCGGCACTGTTCACAATCGCTCTCAAAATTCATTTCTATTTTTTATTTGATGCAAATTGAGTTGGGTAAACGGTTCAGAGAAGCACCCATTTTCATATTTTATCAAGGGCCCAAAAATGTGGGGCTCATGATAAGTGTACGGGGAACTTCAATCAGTATTACGATGGCAGTACCCACACGGCGGCCCTGCTAATTGCACTCGTTCCCGCTACCCATCCCGGTCCCGCAAATGAGGTCATACGCAGATTTTTCCATTTAGTAACACATACTATAAATAGCCCCATTATAATACAGTAAAGCTAACAAAATTAATGCATAAATGAAAAGCGCTGAAATAACTTATTTATGGCAAAATAACAAAAATCGAATCAATGGGAGGATTACATTTTTATTACGGTACATTCACAGTCATAAACACATAAAGTCATAACGATACCCTGCCAATTACAGCATGTAGTATTTTTAGTTTGTGACGTACATCCGTTCTCATAATATTACGTCTCGTTCTCAGGGCTAAATTTTGACAGCGTTCAGGTACTGTTATCTATAACAATATTTATACTTCTTTTAAAATCCTTTCGATTGGTACAATATTCGTTTTCCATTATTCCAACAAAATCCATGTCATCTGTTAACCATTTTAGTAGACATTGTGACTATTGTGTTTGTAGAAATGAAGATTGCTAATCATCCCTATGATAGAATCAATTAAGACGACTTAGGGTAATCTCGTATTATAGCATAATCAATTATTATGAGCGTATTATAAATAAATATCGATTAATATCAGTTTAGAATCATTATTGATAATAATACACACATTCAAGACATTTTGGACGTCAAATATCAACGATATTATTGTTATTACGAGCGAAATGTAAAGTTTTATGGACTTTTATCCGCCATTTTTTTCGTTTCGATTCTTTATGGTTTAGCTTTTATAACAACATGACCTAATTCTGGCTACGGTGCTGCCAATTGAGTTTTTTTAAACAAGGATTGAGAGTTGTAATAGAAAATTTACCATTTATTGTTTGTTTGTTTATTTTTCAAAAAAAAAAGCAAAACAAGGGGCCTTGAAAAAAGGCACCGGGCAGATAAATGACCTTTAGATAGCTGGGACCCTTCATTTTCAAATTAAGGATATTGTTTTGGGTTCCAAAAATTACTCAATTAAAAATATTAGCCTACTATTACACTGGTAAACAGTGATTTCATTGCCAGTGATATTTGAATCATTTTATATAAAGTCAACTATGCTGATTTAGAATATGTAAGTGCTTTTGCTAGATTGGCTCTATTTTACAAGATAATTAAAATTAATTAAATAATGTATGCACCATGTTTGAAAATTGTCAAGAATTGCATGAAGTAAAATAGTATACTAACAAATACTAGTGAAAATTTTAATAGTCATGCAGAATTTTGTTTAAAAAGATATGTAATAGTGCTATAGAAGAAAACATTTTCATTAGAAAAACTAATTATGTCTAATTAATTAATTAATATGTTAATTGTCTATGGTAATGCATTAGCAAATCGCTGTTTGCTCGACTTCCTTTTGTGTGGAGGCTCCAACAGTAGTCAGCCATCATATTATGTCCCATCTTTCTTGATATCTCTCCTCCATCACCCTCATATCCTGATGGAACCTCTCGCCTTGTTCCTCACTGAAGTCCCCAAGGTGACCTGGAAATTTGTCTAAATGACTGTGCAGGTAATGTACCTTGATGCTTATATTTGCTGCAATGTTTCTGAAGTTAGTGAGCATATCTTATACCAGTTTTTTGTAATTCTCTGCTTTGTTATTACCTAAGAAGTTCCTGACAACTGAAACAAAACTGTTTCATGAAGAAGCTTCAAGGTGATCCGTGAAATCTGTAAAATTTTGATCGTTGATGAGTTTTCGAATCTGAGGACCGTCAAAAATCCCAAAGCCTTAACAAATTGTTTCATTAAACCTAATTTGATATGAAGCGGTGGGAGAATGATCTTATTTTGTCAACCAGTGGCTTGTTGATGATATTTTCTTTACCTACAGTCATGGTTTCCCTTGCAGGCCATGTCACTCTTGTCCAATGATCTTGCCTTGCCCTGCTATCCCAAAGGCACATGAAGCACGGGTATTTTGTGTATCCTGACTGCTACCCAAGCAAGAAGTTTACCATTTTTAGATCAACACAAATTGACCACTGATGCTCATAATAACAGACTTTCTGCAATACTGTTTTGATATTCTCATGCTCTTCTTTAGGTGTTGTTGAGTGAGCAATAGGAAGAGATGCGTAACGGTTACCATTGTGTATCAGAACACATTTCAAGCTTCTGATGGAACTGTCTATAAAAAGATGCCAGTCTTTGGAATGGTAGTCTTGTAGTCCCATTTGGAGCAGAAATCCAAGGATGTCATTACAGTAAACAAGATCTTCCTCTTGGCTGAAATATGGAAGAAGAAACTCTTCTCTTTTCCAATAAGAAATTTTTAAAATTCTTGTTTGAGAAAATTTCTTTCATTGAGCTTGGACGCTAAAAGCTCAGATGTTTGCTTGGGCATATTTAGGTATCGTATCAGGTCATTGAGTTCTTCTTGACTAAATGGTTGAGGTGTTGAAGAACTTCCTTCATAATCGCTTCCACTGTTTTCATCTGCCAAAAACTAAAGATCTTGCCCCTCGTCAGAGTCTGATGGTGAAAGCTCTAATAATCCACTAAACACTGGTATAGGAACTTCACTGCTATGTGGAATTGGTCTCCTTGCAGATTCAAGATCAGGATAATCTCACTTAGATTTCTTGTGGTGATTGAAGCCTTTAACATTCACAATACAAAAATAGCAATCACCAAAATGGTCTTTCGGCTCTCGCCATACCATTGGTACACCGAAACTTAGACTTTTCTTCTCATCATTTGTCCACTGCCGTGAAGAAAGACTTTTCTTCTCATCATTTGTCCACTGCCGTAGGCTCTCCACACAGTTTTTGCAGACCTTATGGGGAGCCCAAGACTTGCCTTGGTCTCCCAGCTTCACACCGAAATAAGCCAAATATGCCTGCTGCACAAATTCGATTATATTTCTTTGCTTTTCAATCATGTATTCTCCACAGATGTAACAGAATACATTATGATTATGTTTACAGCATCTTCGTGATGAACTCATGATGTCTGTAGAAAGCAGCTATAAAAGAGAAAAAACTAAACAAAGTTATAAGTTGGTATAGTTAAATTAAACAAGAGACACCAAACTTATTGCATTTGTTTTACACAAAGGGTACAATCATATTTTCAAGGGTGTCCAATATCTCAGAAACTAGAGCCAATTCAGCAAAAGCAGTGGCAGTTTTGAAATCAGCACCCATGAATTGCTATAAATTCATTCAAACATTCTTGGCAACTCGCAAAAAAATTTTTTTTGTTGGGCTGTGTTATTAAAACATTAATAAACCCAATACCTCAGTAGGGCATCATAAGCATTATGTAATATCATGGACATATAGTGGGATAAATGTACTTAAGACCATTAGGGCCTTTGAATTTTTGCCATTGACGTTAAGCTCTGATACCACATTTTTAATATAGGTTATATAGGAAAAAACGGTGCCTAAAGTAAACCAACGCCCTCACACAATAGGGCATCATACACATTATGTTGACCCCAAATAGGTTAGAAGGATGGATATACTTTAGTCCTCTGGGGCCTTTGAATTTTCTTCACTGCTGTAAATATCTGATATAGGGCCCCAGAAACAACCACATTTTTAATATAGGTTATATAGGAAAAAACAGTGCCTAAAGTAAACCAACGCCCTCACTCAATAGGGCATCATACACAATATGTAACTCCCCTGGAGAGCTAGAAGGATGAATGTACTTTAGGCCTATAGGGCCTTTGAATTTTCTTCATTGATGTAAATGTCTGATATAGGGCCCCAAAAACAACCATATTTTTAATATAGGTTATATAGGAAAAAACGGTGCCTAAAGTAAACCAACGCCCTCACTCAATAGGGCATCATACACAATATGTAACTCCCCTGGAGAGCTAGAAGGATGAATGTACTTTAGGCCTATAGGGCCTTTGAATTTTCTTCATTGATGTAAATGTCTGATATAGGGCCCCAAAAACAACCATATTTTTAATATAGGTTATATAGGAAAAAACGGTGCCTAAAGTAAACCAACGCCCTGACTCAATAAGGCATCATACACATTATGTAACTCCCCTGGAGAATTAGAAGGATGGGTGACTTTCCATTAGAGCCCCTAAAAATGATTTAAAGTATCAAAGTAGGATATATTTGAAAAACGTTTCCTAACGAAAAACTAGCTATGAGAAGAAAATATGTTTGATTCTAAAGAAGTGGGCTTATCTAAACAACATCTTGTTCAGATATGGCACAAAGAATGGAGGAGAAAATATTTTGGTTTGTGAATTGATCTCGAAACTCAAACTCACGCAGATACGACTCAAAGAGAGCTTCGCTTGTCCCAGATTGTTGTCTTAATTTTTGCTTTGCCCTCATCCAAAGATTTTCAATGTTCTGCGTATGAACTTCAGGGTCCTGGGGATGAACAAAATTTTGTTCATGTATGATGACAGAGTGTGAGTAAACTCCGCCACCAAGTCTCTCTTTTCCTCTATAGGCGGCCCACCCATCGGAGATTATATGACTTCCTGGCAATACGTGTTCCATTATAAGGGGCTCTAAAGTATCTGCCCTTCTGTCGGCTACTGGAACTAAAAAACATTTCCCGGTCCCCCTCTCTATACCTCCAAATACCCAATGTCCTTCTCTCCACATGCCCCTGTGATATTTTCGATGAAAATATTTAATTTCATCAATTTCTACTATAATAGGTTGACAGTTATTGTCTAAACCACATATTTCTGTTGGACGGCGGTTTAAAAAATTAGCCATAACTTCTCTCAAAAAATTAAACCAATCAACCAATGTGTTGCTTTCTAATATTTCTGCCTCAAGTTTAGTACATTCCTGGCTATAGTTCCTGGCAAAACAAAATATAATCTTTATAATTTGTTTAAGTGACAAATGGCTTCTTGTAAAAAATGAATTGAATCTAATGCTCTTGGTAAAAGAACAAGTAGAACAAGCCCACTGATAACCATCAATACCTCTATTGTAGGTCGCAAGGAAGCAAAAAACATTGCACGTGGTGCACATCATGTTATTCTTCAACAAACGTCTTCTTGCATGTCATCACGATTTTGTAACTCTAATACAAGCCTTTCAAGAGACCACACCTCTTGCATGATGGCTGCATTTTCCATTATAATTGCAGGATCTACAATGTTAAAACAAAGATTTCTGGGTCTACCTGCCATATTAATTTATTCCTTGATATTGAAATAATTTTGAAATAAAATTAAACGTTCACTTTATGGGATAAAATCTTATATTATAGCGGCATGTAAATCTATCAATATTTTTTGTTTATAAAAAACGCAATAATAACAGAAATTAAGTGTGCATAAACAGTGAACACGGGTTTAAACTTACTCCGTTTTGTACTAGTGGGTTGGGATATTTGTAACTTTTTTTGTAATATACTGAAAACATATTTAAAAAATACATTGCACACTTACTAAACAAAGGATCCTATTTAATAAAACAGTCTTTTACAGGGACCTATTTCAGAGATTTACAGAAATGAAGAACATTCAAAAACCCCAGAGGTCTAAAGTACATTCATCCTTCTAGCTCTCCAGGGGGTTACATAATGTGTATGATGCCCTATTGTGTCAGGGCGTTGGTTTTCTGTAGGCACCGTTTTTTCCTATATAACCTATATTAAAAATATGGTTGTTTTTGGGGCCCTATATCAGACATATACAACAACGAAGAAAATTCAAAGGCCCTATAGGCCTAAATTACATTCATCCTTCTAGCTCTCCAGGGGGTTACATAATGTGTATGATGTCCTATTGTGTCAGGGCGTTGGTTTTCTGTAGGCACCGTTTTTTTCCTATATAACCTATATTAAAAATATGGTTGTTTTTGGGGCCCTATATCAGACATTTACATCAATGAAGAAAATTCAAAAGCCCTATAGGCCTTAAGTACATTCATTTTTCTAGCTCTCCAGGGGGTTACATAATGTGTATGATGCCCTATTGTGTCAGTGCGTTGGTTTTCTGTAGGCACAGTTTTTTCCTATATAACCTATATTAAAAATATGGTTGTTATGGGGCCCTATATCAGACATTTACAGCAATGAAGAAAATTCAAAAGCCCCAGAGGCCTAAAGTACATCCATCCTTCTAACCTTTTAGGGTCAACATAATGTGTATGATGCCCTATTGAGTCAGGGCATTGTTTTTCTTTAGGCAACGTTTTTCCTATATTACCTATATTAAAAATATGGTTACGTTTTGGGCCCCATATCAGAGATTTACGGCTATTACCAAAATTCAAAGGCCCCTAAGGCTTTAAGTACATCCATCCCTCTAACTATTTGGTTGGTTACATAATGCTTATGATCCCCTACTGAGTGGGTGCATTGGTTTTCTGTAGATACTGTTTTTCTTGTATATCATATATTTAAAATCCGATCATTTTTGGGGCCCAATATCAGAGCTGAAAATATCCAAAGGGCATAGGGGCATTAAGAACCCCTATCCCTTTATATGTGCAGTGGATAACTTGATATGTATGATGCCTTCCTGAATCAGGGCATTGGTTTTCTTAGCACATTTTAATATGCATCTATATTAATAATATAGACCCAAGTAATTTAAGTTAGCTCATTACTCTACTAGTAAAATTGTTTAGATATTATTTATGATGACCTTTTAAGACAAATTATTGGTTTCTCATTAAACACGCTTTTTTCCTATTTTACATTTGTAAATATTAGTTACTTATTGTCTAAAAAAAAGGAATTTTTAAGTTGGCAACAGTAAACAATTTAGGTCGGGAAAAAATATGGTGGTTTTTTTTAATATAGAATATAGAGAGGCTTTCTTTTGTAAATAAATGCAATTTATTACTAATATTTATGCTTTTTTCTTTTTAAATGTGTTTATTATAATCAATAGTATAAATTAGTTCTGTCATATATCAATTTTTGTTATTTATAATTTCGTAACAATTGATTATGCTATAATACGAGATTATCCGACTTAGTCCTAGTAAGTTAGTACTCAAAGATAAGTCAAGTACAAATGTTAACTTTAAGTCACTTGTGACTTAACGTATGTTTGACCTAGCTGGTATGTCTCTCAAACTCAAACATATATCATGTACTATATCTTTTAGCTTTGACTGGAAGGTACTAGAAGAATTGGTAATATGTGTATTAGATTTAGAAATATTCACATTTCAATAATTTCATCTACTTTCACTACTAGTGACACTAGACTAGTGTAGGTGTAGGTTTATTTAATTATTAAAATTGGTACATATCATTTACATAGGCTTAAATGACGATAAGTTGTCATAAGACATTGATATGATAATTAATATTATTTATCTTTGAAATCATATGTTTGTAAATGTTTTATGATGATCTATTAAAATGTCTAGACTAATGATATTTATAAGACAGCTGTATTCACGACCCAGACAATTTTAGGTGTGTCATGACCGAATTTAATTTACAATTATTAATACATCAACAGTCTGTTATAATAAGTCCATTAATCTGCAAAAGTAAAAAGGGTATTTATGATGCTTTTATTATATTTTATAATATTTTCTTTTTACTAATATGTCATGAAAACAAAATTTCTTTTACCGAGTCACAAAGTGTTCAAGTTTGAGAATCATTGATGTAAGATTTACTAGAAAAAATATCCTGGCTCATACAAAAAATGGTTGCATTCAATTAGTCAATTAGTTTATCACAAAAGTCATTTTGAATCCAAGTTACCAAGTATTATATTATTATGACTTTTCTTTTAATAGATCATCTTACTTATCTTTTAATAATCTTTTGATGTGAAATTCTAACATTATATAAGAACAGATTACTGTTTTGTGCAACATGCCTGTTCACACACCATTTTAACAATGATTGACAAATTATAAATCATTACCAGTAAATAATTTAATATTTTATCTAGGTAGAAGATACACAGTTAAACCTTTGATGTGAAGGAGACAGTCTTATTATACTATTGGAAGGTACTTTAACTGTTTATAACACTTTTATTTTAATGAAAAATACTTTCTTACTACCAAAATGTTTTGCTGTGACTATGTTTAGTAACAAACTGTATAATTAAGGGTCTTATTCTTTTATCAGGACATTTTTGGTCTGAATCTGTTTAGTTTGCTTTTTTTTTTTCTAAATATGTGTTTTCCAACTGGTGATAAAAAGTTCTGTAAACTGAAATAATCTATCAGTATAAACAGCAAACCAGAGATATGTTTATAACCCCTATAGAGTGCTTTAACCGCATGCAATTTTAGCTGTCTGGTAATGAATAACTAGAGCAGATATAGACACTGGGGATCCTTAAAATTTACAAGCTTTATTTTTACATTCAAGTGCTACTGCTTTAAGATAACTTAATTACAATAGAAATTTGAGGGTTTCACTGGCCCTGCTGCAGTTTTTTGTATTTCTTACTAATGCTAGGTACTTGGATAAAAATTTCAAAACGTTTTTTATGTGCCAAATTATCCATAGATTGATAGAGCTTAACAAAAGATTCAAAAAGATACCTAACTTATGTGATTAGGTCTTATGGTTGTTGACTTATTAGCTTTTATGTCATTTTTTTTACTATAGAAAAAAAGCTGAAATTTGTGACCAGAATTTTGAAGGATGTAAATAGATCGTACAGACAGGAACTACAAATAGCCAGCTATCGATAATTGGTTACTAAAATCGGCCAATCGAGCATGGTTAAGATTCTGTTTTTTTTTTATTCATAATGATACATAACGTTAGTGAAATTGCGCTCATCTGTAATTTTATAAAAAATGATAATATTAAAAATGAACAAAAAAGTGTTTAGACAGTGATGTAGATAGATTGTACAGATAAGAACTACAAATAGCCACCTTTCATTTTCATGGCGGCCGTTATCGATAATAGGTGACTAAAATCGGCCAATCGAGCATGGTTAAGATTGTTTTTTTTTATTCATAATGGGACGAAACGTTTGTGAAATTGTTAAAATTATTATCCTATAACATGTCTTAATTAGTAAAATAAAAAAAAACTCTGTGAAGCAATCTAATTAATGAGCAAGAACAAATGTCAACATACCTTATTTTCCAAAGAAGAATCCATAAACAAAAACGTAAACTTATGCAATAAAAGAACTTTATTATAAATATTTACCCAATTCTTTTAGTAACTGTGTAAAAATATCAAATATAAAGCATTCCAATTAAAGAAAACCAGTACATTACTCAGGGTAGGATCATTCACAAGTTTATATAGTATATGGCAGGAAATGATATGATTTCCGGCAGAGATTTTAGCGATATCCAAGTACCTACTATTTTTATGTAATCTGATACATCTCTTTATGAGCTAGATAAACTCTGTAACACTTTCTAGTGGCTGATAAAATTTGGCACAAAGCTAAGACAAAAAATCAATTTCCTGTCTCCACCGTAAATCTCTTTTTAAGGGGATAACAAGTAATATAATTTGCAGGTTTTAATATATTTATCTTACCTAATTAGATTGCTAGAATAAACATTTCTAAGACGGTGATTAAAAAAAATGATTGCTGACATTTTTTTTTTCATTTTAGCTGTGTCATGTCCAGTAGTGAATTACCACCTGCACCAGGGCACAGCGGTCGAAGTGTTTTCTCTGTGTTTGGATTTACTGGCAGTCACTACACAGAAGTTGATGATTTTGATCATCCACTTGAGTCTGCCCCTGACAATTTTAATCCTACAGAAGTAACTGAGACCCTTAGGAGCAAACAGCGAGCTGCCAGAAAGAAGGCAGATGAAGCCGCTTTGTCAAATCAGTCTTCTGATGGTGGTGAGTATGAATCATATTTTCTTTCACTTATTTAAATAAAATATCTGAATCCTTTACTAATAGATGTATTTAGATGTGTTTTGTTAAACTTTAAAAATTTTGTTGGTTCTGTTTTTTCCCTCATCTCCTCATGATTTTTTTTTCCCATCGAAATCATATAAAGTTTACCAGACATTTTATTTGTAAATATTACTCCAGTTTTTTGTAGTGAAGTATCTTTTACAAATATATATCATCATATACAGTATAGACCTAATAGAAACCTAATGATTATTTCTTCACCTTCTTTGAAGGTTCATTCATAAAAGCTATTTTCCATAAAATGTTAGCTTGTTTTTTTTTTTCTGCTTACTCCCTATTTGCGTACATTTTTCTTTTACCAAATTTCATATATGAGTCTATTTTTGTTGTGTGTAAATGTACTTGCCCTTTCAACTTGTGTATGGACAAGAAATCCCATGGATTTTTGTCAGCAGTTGGCCATCTGGCTTGTGTACTTTTAGCTACAAAAGTAAACATTGAAATGTGACGTCCTCACTGCTGTTTGGTGACGTAGAACAAATTACAACAAAAAAAAAAATTGGCCATGAAAGAAATAAAGGACTCAGCACACTTTCTAAAAATCTATTCTTGGCTAGAAAATGAATCAATTTTTTATTTTTCTTTGAAGAATCTCTTTAAACATTACAGGACTATGAAACATGGTGAATTTAAAAAAAACAACAACATTGTACCTGAATATAATATTGTGTTGTCGTGAGTTGTTACATATTACTGATTAGAAACATTGATGTTCTACTAAACCCCTCGCGCCCCCCCCCCTACCCCCAGGGGGGTCAATTATGAAAAAATGCCCGGGGACCAGGCTCGGAGTATCTACACCACTCTGCCATCCGTCCCACTTTGTTCTACTAAATAATCATCTTATTTGTTTGTTTTTTTTAATCAGTAAGGATAATGTACCTATTATTGTTTTTTTTTTTAATATGATTTGTGAAATGATTTGTCACCGTTTAACTGTGTGACTTTCTGGTAGGAAGTTGTGATATAGTACATTGAGACAAGGAAGCTACCACCAGTGTAATAAGGAAGTTGCCTCAAGTCCATGAGACATGAGTAGGATTAAACATTGTTGGTTATATGAAAAAAATATTTTCTGGGGGGATGATAGTTATAATTGACTTAAAATTATTTAGACACATGGCTTATCAGTGAATGTCAGTTAATTAAGTCATTGCTGTAGATAATGTTTGTGCGGTTTCAGCAGAAATATATTGTCCAGAAAAGTTGTTTTTTTTTACATTATGTAGGTTTTGTGGACCAAAGTATTTGGTGGTCTGATACATATCAGTTAATTATGCTGTGTCACTCTATGGCCAGACTAAAAAAATGGTGGTGACATTCTTGTAGTTAGTGTTTGTCACAGACTATAAGTCACTAAACTTTTTTTAATTTCATGCTATCATTTTTAGGAAGAAAAAAAAGCGACTATTTAAGCAGTGTTGAGTGGTCAGCACCGCAAAGAACTGTAAAGTGCTGAGATCATATTTTAAATTTATTTCCAACCATCATCTTTTGCTTTGGCTTTTTTTCTAAAGGGAACTATGTTTATTGAGTTATGCACCATATTTCTTCTTAAAAAAAAAAAAACCAAGAAATCAAAGAAGTGCAAAAAAAAAATGGAAAACAAAAAAAACTATTAAATTGTGCTGACTGCCATCAATGTGATTAAAACTAAACACATAGTTTAATCTTTTATGTTTGTAATATAACACCCAATATCATGTGTCTAATTATTTTGTGAGATTAAAAAGGGAAACAGAAATTTCATATCAAATAACATATTTCTTGACAAGTCAAATAACATATTTCTTGACAAGTCAAATAACATATTTCTTAACAAAACCATGCACTCTCCCAAACCAGTGGCGTCATTTGGGGGGGCGGGCACGACCCCCCCTTCCCCCAAGATTCTTAAAATAAAAATAATTAAATTAAATAAATACAAATACTCTTTTTTATTCTATAATCAAAAATTAATTTTTTTAAATATTATAATGTCTGCTGTTTTTTTAAATCTACTGTTCTTTGTTATTTTTATAAACTTACATCAAACAACTCGACACTATTACATTTTTCATATATTATACCCTATCCCTATATTATTATATATGCATGTAACCATTTTAAAAATATATAATAAACCCATAATTGGTATTTTTTTATTTTTATTCCCCCCCCCCCCCCCCCCCCAACATTTGGGTGAAATGACGCTACTGTCCCAAACATAAAATAAGCTATATTTATAAAACTGTTGAGCCACATTTATAAAACAATTTTCTGAACAAAGCACTAGTGGGGAACGAGGGCAGCATCCTTGATTCATAGAAACATTGTTTGGATAAAAAGCTGATGATTTTTTTTTTCACTCCACCACCTGCTCAGGGAAAAATGTGACTGTAGTTACAGGAAGGTTGTTGGTTCAAGTCCTTTCCGTTCCATCCTTGTAATAATGCCGTGTGAGCTATCCCATTATTTTAGTTTTATTTTATATGTGCCTTCCAAATTTTTAGTGTACCATGTATGCAAGCATTGTAGATGTAACTTTAAAAAAAAAAACAATAATGAAACAAACAACCAAATATTTAAGTAAATAGGTAGTCCAAATTTGGCAGCATTTTTCAACATGTGACTTTCCTACATTTCTCAGTTTTGTCCAGTTGGATGTATGGATACATGGGCGGATCACATCTGATCTTTTCTTGTACTCCTGTTTTTTTTTTCTGCTTCTTCAGTTTCCATTTCATGCAGACAGTGATGAATCCCCAACAGTCCGTGACGCTTTCACCTGGTGCATGTGTTTTTTTTTTTTTAGAATGGGCACAACATGGTTACATATGGTATCAAAGGGTGACATGTTATCTTTACATGGTGTTCACCAGACTATATTAGTTTAACAATCTCATGCTGGTGTTATAATAAAATTCAAGTATGTTATATCTTTATGTTCGCTCCAAGGCCTAAAGCAGCCGATTGAAAGAAAAACAAACAAACCCCAGTGACATTGTTGCTTTAGTAATGTTGGTAGACTATAGTGCTACAGTGCACCCCCCCACTCCTGTTTAAGTACAGTAGTTCTCAAAGAATTATGACTTACTGACTAATCACTTTTACATACAGATGTTTCCCCTTTATCAGACTAACAAACTTTTTTTTTTTAAAACATATATTGAAACATAGAGAGAAAATGATATGTAATTATATACACATTTTCTCATCAATAAATTATATATTTAAATTCTGCAGTGACTTACACTCTGAGAACAATTGTTTAAGTATGTCTGTCTGTTTTATCCTTTCTTTGAACAATGATAGCAGTGACTCATACTTGGAGAACAACTGTTTAAGTATGTCTGTTTTATCTTTTCTTTGAACAATGATAACAGTGACTCACACTTGGAGAACAACTGTTTAAGTATGTCTGTCTGTTTTATCTTTTCTTTGAACAATGATAGCAGTGACTCGCATTTGGAGAACAATTGTTTAAGTATGTCTGTCTGTTTTATCTTTTCTTTGAACAATGATAACAGTGACTCACACTTGGAGAACAACTGTTTAAGAATGTCTGTCTGTTTTATCTTTTCTTTGAACAATGATAGCAGTGACTCATACTTGGAGAACAACTGTTAAAGTATGTCTGTCTGTTTTATCCTTTCTTTGAACAATGATAGCAGTGACTCATACTTGGAGAACAACTGTTTAAGTATGTCTGTTTTATCTTTTCTTTGAACAATGATAACAGTGACTCACACTTGGAGAACAATTGTTTAAGTATGTCTGTCTGTTTTATCTTGTCTTTGAACAATGATAGCAGTGACTCACACTTGGAGAACAACTGTTTAAGTATGTCTGTCTGTTTTATCTTTTCTTTGAACAATGATAGGCATCAACCTTTTTTTTTTTGCAGTGGTGAACTCATTAAGTGAATTTTCCTTATCATAGTATTATTATGGAATTATATATCAATAGAATGTTAAATAACGTCTTTAATTATGTTCTGTCTCACCAGCCTATGCAATGTTCTGTCTCTCCAGCCTATGCAATGTTCTGTCTCTCCAGCCTATGCAATGTTCTGTCTCTCCAGCCTATGCAATGTTCTGTCTCTCCAGCCTATGTAATGTTCTGTCTCTCCATCCTGTTCTGGCCATATCTACATCCACCTTCTCCATCCTGTTTGATAACTGTAACAGCTGTGATAGTTCTGTAAACATTTGCACATACATCTGTTTACCAACTGCATTTTCTGTCATCTCCTCAATTTCATTGGAATCCCATTAAGCTGACGTACCTCTATGTAAAAGGTGATACACAGAAAAATATGATGTGTGAAACAATGACATTTGAAATAGACACACTGCAGCATTTTTCTTTAATATATGAATGTGCCAGTGTGTGTTATGAAATCTATTTCGTTTAGAACTTTTTTTTTGTCTCTCAACGAACTCATTTTGGGTTGGAGAGTGTTTGTTATTTAATTGCTCTGGTTGCCAATTACAGAGCCTCATTCTGTGTCAGTTCGCTGCTTCTCCCATTGCATTATAACACTCTCCATTGTACATTTTAGAACATAATTAAAGGTCCATTCAGATCAAATGACGTGATCCATTCAAACCGCGCCCCCTTCACGATACCATTGCCGTATGTTGTGTCACGTGGTGCATACTGAAATGTTAACCTGTCGGTTTCTTTGTATCAAAAGTCCATGCGGTGTTTTAAGTTGGCACAACTTTAGCTTTCAAGATAAACAACAACTTTCTAGGCCGTACTTTATTGACACTTTAAATATATATATGTGTGTGTGTGTGTTTGTTTTTTCTTTGTCCGAGTCTCTTGACCATTGAAGTGGAATTAATTATCAGGTCAGGTGGTCATCTAGCCTCGTGTTGGTGGTATTTCATGTAGACACCGACAGATATTAGTTGTATTGTGCAGAAGGCCGGTACGTAAATGACAGTGCTGGTTCAGTGGTCCCCATTCTTTTACTAGACTGTAGACCCCATTGAAAAAATGTTGATGGGTTTTCTCGACGATGTCACAGAGCCATATTATGATACTATCGTGCAGAGGCGGACCTAAGTCGGGCACTGGAAACAAAAAATGTTTGGTCCCTCGTATCAAAAGGGTGTAAAGTTGGATTTGGAAGGTTTTAAGGTGATGACAACCCATCGTCCGTTAGTGAGGACGGTCCTTTAGTAAGTTCGGTCATCTAGAGCCCATCTTATGGATATACAGACTAGGCAGCTTGTCTCTAAGCCCCCCCCCCCCAATGCTTTATAACTTCTGACGTCAAACTGAAAACGATCCATGGGACTATCACTGACCAATATAAAAAAGCGTTGCTGACTTTTAATTATTGAATGGTTCAAATTGTTTTTATTTTATTATGATGACCATGCCATCCGTCCCTTACGGTGCCTCCCTGACTCGGCCGCCTCTTTTTCACAATAGCACCCCACGGCCCTGGCTATTCTCGATTAATTATCAAAGTTTCGTCTACCACGATTAGAATGAGTTCGCGACCCGTACTCTGAGAACCTCTGCGCTGGTTAATGCGTGTGTGTGTGTGTGTAGATGAGTATAGAATGTGGTGACACCCAGCTGATTGTTTGTACGCTACGTTGTCCAAATAAAAATAGTTTATTAAAGTACCAACACATAAAAAAGCCTCGTAATATTAGGCGAAGAATGCCTCAATGTCAAGGACGTTCTTAAAGTACATTCAACAAAAGGTCAAACCTTTCTACTCCCCAGTCTCTATGACATAAAGTGAGCCGACAGAAGGGTGTATGGATTCTGCTCTCACGTTTGATTGTTTTCTTTGAGAAATTACTTTGATTTGAGAGTTTTGGTTAACTCCGTTGTTGGTCGTGTGCAACCACAATGCCAGTGGTCTTCTGCTACCTGGCTTCTATAGACACGAAAGTCTTTTTCATGTTTTATACCCAGAGAAGACGCAAAATGTAAGTTTTTAGTTCAATCTTCGTAATTTACAATGTTTACCTATTATTTTTGTATATTTAGTTTTTAATAAATATATTATTACGCTGTTGACTGTACAACTTATTCAACCATTCGGAACAGCTACGTAATCCTAGATTTTGGCCAATTTCTTTAAAAAAAAATTCTCAGCAGTTGTTTACGACTAAGGCCTTCGTACCTGAAAACACATTGATCTGGGGGGGCTTGTTTACCACATTTCTATCCTTGTTCGTCCTTGGTTTTTCTGTCAAGGGGAGAATGTGGAACAACATTTCATTGGTTGTTTCTTGGAGGTGTGTCTGCCAGTGGCTAAATATAGCGAAATCAGCTGCGGAGTATCACTACGCCGGGCGACCTACTGGAGCGATTGGTTACGAGGTGACCGAGAACAGTTGAACGAGTTATCGAGAAATATTGTATTTGATGTAATCTGTCAACAACTTAGATTATATAATAAATATAATATCCGTATGCAACGTACGTGATGATTTTTTTTTTATCTTTTCACCCAAATGTGATGTTGAATTGATTGAGCTTTGTAAACAAAAGTGACGAGAAATAATAGATCAGCAGCTCAATCGAATTTAATCGATTTCTTTTTTGTTTGGTATTTAAAAAAAATCATACATATACAGTAGTAGTTTTCATTGTGTTAATGATGAAGTCTATTCGATAAAAACAAAAGCAACCTGTCCAAGAATAGCTCCAAACATTCCTAGACCCATTTATGCCATTTTTTTTTTCGTGGAACGACAATGACCTTGTAATCGGACAGAAGCAGACGTCAACATCTTATTACCTTGTGCTGTTTTTTTTTCCCTCTCCTTCTGGCTGATAAATGTGTTATTAGTTCGCTGGGTGAACCGCCACACTTGATCGCGTATCGCAACAGGTTGGAAACATAAAAGCTCGGCTACTTGCAGTTATTTTTTTTTTAAAACCATTCTCTTGTGTGTTCATGTGGAATAATTAAATTGTAGTGGAACATTACTTTTTTTTTTTTTCAAATATAAACGTTTAATGGCTCATGTGAAAGGTTCGCTAGTTTCACACCAGGATTTGGCAGGCCAGGTCAATCAGAGAATTTCTGTCGTACTGGAAGAAATGATCGGTGAGTGGTTTGTTTGTTTGTGTGTATTTAATCTGGTGATAGATTGCTTTATAAATAGTCCAGAGGTTCCAGGCGGATCATGCCACAGCAGTCAGCAGTAAAAGTAGTCTCTGCAAGGTCACTGGCACCCAGTGGTAGAGGCAGCAGTGTGCCATCTGATCGCTTTACTTGCTGACGGTAAAGCTAGTGTATAATAATATTTCAAAACAAGAGAATGTTCTATTCAGGTAAATCCGAAATGTTGCGTATTATTTTTTTAAATCTGTTGTCAGGCTGCAATCATGAAGTTTAATTATAGTTTGATACACAAACGTTTGACTAATAGGTTGGAATTATTGGAATTATTGACTAAATGTTCTCTTTCTCTGTATATATATATATATATATATATATATATATATATATATATATATATATATGTCTTATAGTAATGTCTATCCTGTGCAGTCACTTTATTGTTCACATCATGAGAATAAAATATATCGAAACTTCCATTAAAGGCGATGATATGATATCACTGTCGGTGACTTTTATGTTTTAACAAATGACGCCACCACCATTGTTTTGTGCAATTAAAATGTCCATTGCTTAAAAAAATCACCTGGCTATCTAGTCAACTAATTGGTGTGTCGACCGTCTCTGTCGCTAAACAGAGACCTAAATTGTAAATGGAGCGCCCCCCCCCCCTTTTTTTTCCCCAATAATTAATATAAATCATCAGACGAGAGTACTAGTTTAGAAACAGATGGGTTTAAAATTGTTGTGTTTATAGACCCGGTGTATTGGCATGATGTAACACACACTCACGCACAACACAAAATAGATGGATGCAAACTGTTTTTATTTCAAAAGCCCTCAGTGGTTTCGCCAATATTCTCTCTTATAACCCAATCACTGGATCAAAACATTGGGTCGCTTCTTGCCCAACTTATAAAACATCTTTCCATTGACCTGTATCTTTTTGTGTGTGTTCCCCCTTCACCCCAACCTCTCCCAAAATCTAAATTGACGTCAGCAGACGGTCAGCCACTTTACAGCCGGATGTTTCTTGTTTGCACTGAAACGGTCGAACAATTATCTATGGACGTTTAAAAAAAATGCAATCTGTAATGATTCTCATGTTATCTCTGAGACCCATTTCCAGTCAGCTCGCGACCCACATTTTGAGACTATCTGCTGTACATTATCTGCATATAATGTTCTACCAGCTGTATAGTAGCTAGTATCTGTATGTGATATTCTACCAGCTGTATAGTCGCTAGCAGTGTTGGTCAGTTAACTATAACTAAAACGATAACTAGAATGATTGACTTTAGTTAACTATAACTAAAACTAAAACTAGAAAGAATTTTTTAACTATAACTAAATAATAACTAAAATGCTTGCCAAAAAAACTAATAATAACTATAACTAAAAAGACTTTCATAACTAATCAGAACAAAGTTTTATAATTTTTGATACACGCCTCACGCATTTCTTATTATAATCTTACTATTAAATGTGGCCTAAAAAGGTGAATGTATTTATTCACGTTATTTCAGAGGGATGTAAAATTAGCGGAAGAGCATGCGCAATCTACTTTTGCTTTATTTATTTCCGATCTGATGTTACTAATAGTACAAACATAAAAAAAATTGTAATAAATAAGTGACTTACAATTACAAGTTAATACAGGTGATTGTCAAACTTTATTTTAGTTGTGAAAAGTTAGCTGATAGCGATTCAAAGTAGTATTTTTCTACCCAAAATATATGCAGGATCTAAATCACTTCAACCAATGATAACTAAGCATTGGAATGAAGGAATTGTTAAACTCAAGGAACTGATTTCTGCTTCTCGTAAAGTCATAATCTGTCTCGATGGATGGTCCAAAACAAACTTGTCTGCATCTTTCTTGGGTGTCTCTCCTTGTTTTTTTTATTCTTTGAAGTTTGTGGTTAGACACGCAATGCTACAACTTGTCCAGCTGCAGCATCCACACACAGGAGAAATGTTGGCTGAAGCTCTACATCGGTGCTTGTTCGACTGGAACATTACATCTAAACAAGTTTTGATGATTGTCACTGACAGTGGAGCCAACATGACCAAAGCCATCAGATTGCTAATTGAAAGAGAAATGGCTGACCAAGAATGTGATAATAATGACATAGGTACAGAGGCAGAATATCTTTCAAATTTGGACAATGATGCCAGTTATGCTGAAGGAAGTGACACTGATAAAGAAGTAGAAGTCAACATTGATCCCGTACCGGCAGACTTAGTTTACTCAATTGAATTAGAAGAGTTAGACAAATCTAGTCATATGCCTTATCCTAGAATGGCGTGTCTAGCTCACTCGCTTCAGCTTGTGGTGAAAAAAGCATTCAGCCATTATGACAGCCTCCTTACTAAAGTTAGACACATGATTGGAAAAATTGAGAAAGTCAAGTAAAGGGATAGAAAAAATTAAACAACGATGTGGCAAAGTGCTTGTCAGTGATAACAGTACCAGATGGAACAGCACTTACCATATGATATCTCGCTTTATTGAACTCAAAGCGTGTGTTACTGATTTACTGGCTGAGATGAAAACTGACACACTGTTGATTAGCGAATGGATGCGACTACAAGAATTGTCTGATCTGTTGAAGCCGTTTGCTGTGCAGACTGATAAATTTCAAACAGACAGTCAATCACTTTCCCATATACTGCCTGCAATTATCGAGCTGCAGTGTCACCTACAGTCTTGCAAGGCATCAAAGTCAGTTACATCTACCATGCTGAGTGATATGAAGACCAGGTTTAGCTGCATTATGAATCCAGCTGCTGACAATTTCAACCCAATACCAGGAGCAGCAGCATGTCTTCTAAATCTTTTCAACCCAATACCAGCAGCAGCATGCCTTCTAAATCCATCGCTGGCAGTTACTATGATGATAGCCGCTTGAGGCTGACAAAAAATACATAATAAACGAGGTTTGTGGGACTTCATTTTACTCCATCAATTAGACATGCCAAAATTGCTATGTATTAATAATAGTTGTATGTCATTTAGTTCACTGCTATGAAATTGAATCTACTATCTAGTTCTGTAATAATGGTAATGCTATTATTGGTAGTGGGTGGTGGCACTGGCATGGCATGTTGTATAAGTACACAGATTTTGAATAAAAACTGACAATAATTATCCAACAGCAATTTGTGTTCAGAGTTTTATTTTTGAGGTACTGGATGCAAGTTGGTATAGAGTTAAATACTGATAAAAATTATTATTCTAATTTGTGCTTGTCAGTTGCCATGCCGGTAACCAGTATGTGTAAAAGTACTATATAGTTATTTGTCAATCACCTGATTGACTTTTACTATTGTGCACATTATATACAGGTTAAACAACAAAGAACAAAATCACCAGATGAAATTCAACTGCAGCAGCAGAGTATTCTTCAGATTCAGTTTCCAAACCTGGCAATGAAACTTTCTGCATCTGACAGTGCCACACCTCATCAGTTGCAGATGTCAGAAATTAATGTGGCCACCGGCATGATCAACAAGTACATTGCTGACATCCAATGCAATGCAATCACAGACAATGCCATACCATTTTGGTTGAGAAGCTGTCCGAAGTCGTACAGTCAACTTGCACCTATGGCTCTAGACCTATTAGCAGCACCTGCTTCTCAAGCATTTGTTGAACGGCTGTTTTCAGTTTGTGGGATGCTGACCACCGGGAGGAGGAACAGAATAGAGTATGGCTGGAAATGAGAGTATGGCTGAAAGTCAACAGTGACTTGCTGAACGAAATTATTTAATTAAAAAGAATTTGGCAACAATTTGTTTGATGTAACAATTTGAAATAAAGCAACTTGAATTTTTTTTTATTCAACTTTGAAGTCACTTTTACTACTGGTTTTTACAAACTTAATAGTTTTCAAGATTTTTTAAAACTTATTTTCTGTTCAATTCATGTGTAGTGTGATAGTGTGTGGTGCAGTGGATGTTGAAATTTAATTGGCATGTATCTGTCGTATGATGGGCATTTGAAGTTTTGCAGTGCTTACGAAAATTATTCAATAACTATAACTATAACTAAATAATAATAAAAATGATTGATGAAAAAACTAACTATAACTATAACTAAAATGAATTTAAAACTATAACTAAATAATAATAAAAATGATTGCTAAAAAAACTAATCAAAACTATAACTAAAATGATTTTTAATAACTAGAATATCACTGGTCGCTAGTATCTGTATGTAATATTCTACCAGCTGCATAGTCGCTAGTATCTGTATGTAATATTCTACCAGCTGTATAGTCGCTAGTATCTGTATGTGATATTCTACCAGCTGTATAGTCGCTAGTATCTGTATGTGATATTCTACCAGCTGTATAGTCGCTAGTATCTGTATGTGATATTCTACCAGCTGTATAGTCGCTAGTACTCTCCCCGAACTATAGATTACATTACGTATATTCACCGGTTTCTGTCAGATACAATTGTTTCATAAATTGAAGAACCAGGTGCAGACTTTATTTTTAATCACGTTTTTTTCATGTTATCATTTTCTCCATATCTATTTTACTGGCGTTATTGTAAACAAGTACAGCCTTTACAAGTACATCGTGTATGAAGAAAATATGAGCAATCATTGAAATTACGTCATTAAATACTGACGCTAAAGTTGTTGAACCTTGTCCTGCCCATTTCGTTTTTTAAAATTTGTTGTTGTCTCCCTTTGAAATGGCCGTTTATTGATCATCTTGTCTACTGGGCTATAAAGTCTTTATATAAGTAACGTGCTGTGTCACGATCGACAATCGAGATAATTACAAGTGAAATGTCAGATTAAATTCTTTTTTTTTTTAAATTGATGATTAAGGATTTCACACTCCTTTAGCTAAAACATTTTTAAGAATTCAATAAAATGGACGACTTGTTTGAACTACAGAGTTATCTTTACCTTTTTGTTTTTATTGCCATGCGGCTCGCCCTAAAATAAAAAGCCTTTCTAAAATGTTTCTGTTCCCGCTTCCCATACCATGAGACATGTACACAAATTGTACAGTATTTCGAATGTTGAGAAGTTCCCTGAATGAAGCCTCATTGTGGTGGTGTGTGGTGTTTAGGGGTGACACACCGCACATGATTAAACTCGCCTGGAATCGGCGGACATCACCGTTCGCACTCTCGCTTTTTCCAAATGTCGGCAACGTACACCTTTAAAATACTAACTTGACCACATCTCTTTGACTCTTGTGTGTCCACACATTGGAATCTACAGCTTTGGGTGGTGGTAGACTTGCCAGTGTGCTGGCTGCCGTGTCAGGGCGGAACGAGGTATACAAACACCTGTGGATAGCAGATCAGCATTGTTCTAGACAATGCCCCCCCCCCAACATTTGACCATCTGCGCTAATTTCTTCTGTGTTCTATTCAAGAACAAAAGAAAACTTGTCCATTTGTCTGCGCCTTACTACATCCTATTGCAAGCATTCTGACCTTGTGCTAGTGGTCAAGTGTTGACCTACTACTAGGATGGACCAGCGCACGCACACTGCACCTCTCATCTTCCGTTCCCCATACACGCTTTACTTTTAAACCACCTGGCGTGCGGGGAAGGAGGGGGTGTTGGAGGGAGTGGGTGGTGACCTGCCTGCTTTGTCGGGTCAGGTCACGCCCAGAGAGGCGCGAGGGTAGCAGCCATCGCCCTACCACGCCGCCTTCACGTGATGATGCAATTGACTGGCTATAGATATGGTGACCTTTGACCTAGTTTGGCCACCCTCCGATGATTTGTGTAAAAAAAAAGGGGGGGGGGGATAATGGCAGTAGGCTTAAACATGACTAGGATAAAAAAAATGTCCGTTAGGTATTAGTCCCGCGCACTATTCTTGAGTTTAGATTGTCCGGAACTTGATCGGTCTAAGTGTGGACTGTCCCTGACCAAACTTGAGTCACAGGGAATTTCAGGAGTTGAGTGCTGACTATCGTGAGTATATACATAAATATAGTATTGGGTATTCGAGTAATTCTACAGTTTATTTATAATTCTTGTTTCACCAGATTTGGGGGTAAATATGATTGTGTGTAGAAAGTCATCATATAAGCACACCAACAGCTTTTTTTTATTTCTCAGTGTGCTTTAGTCTTAGGTAAAGCGTGTCATAGGATATTATCATCAGTGGTCACTTGTTGTCGGTTGTGTTCAGTCTTATGATGGTGTCCTAATCCAACATCTGTTTCAATGGTTTATTTCAAGTTTCAGAGGATTTCGTCATGGCTTGGTTAACTAGGTCAAGATAGTAATGTAAATATTGACTAGTTTCTGCGTTTGCTTTGGTTTCGTCATCTCCACCCAGGTCTGAAGTAAACTATTGATTGTTTATGTTTTATGACCATCTTCGATGTGCGTCAGCCTCTGGGGTTGTTTTAGTATGTGCACAGAGTTTTGTGTGACATTTTTTTAAAAAAATCATTCATTGTAATATTGTGGTTGAGATGGGCTGTAATCTCCCATTCTGCATTCATCTCGGTTTGTTCGCTAAGTTGTTACTTTATTACTCAGTGTTTAATGAATAGATGATACACTTGAGTCTGAGATAAAATTGTTGAAAACTAATTCATAAATCATTGCAAGTTTGCAACCTTACCATTGTTGTTTACTAAAATACATTTAAATAATAATATATAATTTATGTAAAATTATGCCATTATAAATCTACAACATAAAAATTTTACGGGCATAGCTTGTCCTTGTGGAAATAATCAGACTTTTTTTTAGTGTTTGAAACCATACATGTTTTCAGCTTCATTTTGTAAATTCAGTTTACTGTTGTTGTTGTTTTGTACTCATTTCTGCCTGAATCAAACTTTGCTGTGAGGAATGAATTAAAAAAAAAGATGAAAGTCATATGATGGCATGTTCCTATTTTGATGAAATTTCACATGTTGTTAATTTGACTTTGTTTTTTTTTTGTTTTTACAGCTCACAAAATGCGCCTGACGTTGCCTGAGAATACAAAGTTAGTTCTTCAGTCACTTGGCCATGCTGGGGGTAAGGCCAATCCCGGCCATCAGCAACAACAGCAGCAGTCTGCATTAGACAAACACCACTGCTACACCAGACGTTATTCCAAGCCTCAAGGAGAGGAAAGGGAGGACACTTTTGACACGGAGGTCATTCAGAAGTTTAGGACGACTGTGTCAGACTCATCCAAGGCTATTTTGTCTCAACATCACAACACTCAGAAACACTTGTACAGCAACTGGTCGACCTGCAGTAGGGACGACTTTCTCTCCCACGACAGGCCAGCGCTAGCACCACCGGCAGCACTTGGTCTGCCCCGCAGACAGTCCTCGCCAAACCTTGTAGGCTGTGGCACACTACAGACACTGAGCCCTAGCAAAAGCTACTGTTTGAGCCCCTCAGAGTCCAGCGTCGACCCAGACGCTCACAGTCTTGTCCTGGCTGCTCATATAGGTCAGCAGACTCAAGCGCAAGACAAGGCTGTAGTCAGTTTTGCCATAGGGATGGATCAAGATTCCAACAAGCAACATGGCCAGAGGTTAGCTACAGACACTATTGATGCCTCGGCACTTTCTGACCATGCAGGACATTCAGGCTTAGGTATTCTGGCCCGTACACGACAGTTTGGGGCTTGGCTCACCAAAGCCACTGATGGTGAAAAGGTTAAAGTGACAAAAAAAGATTTGAACGTTCTGGCCCCCAATTCTTTTTGAACATTCAAAATGAACATTTTAACTCAGTATGTTAATCCAACATTTAAACCATTATGTTAATTTTTTTTTTAAAACTTTTCATTTATAATTTTTTGACCATTGTAATTCATTGCTATGTTTATGTCATTAGTTAGATGTTAATTTATATGACCTCTGTATATAGATAGTTCTGAACTCTTGGGCCAGAACTTGTATAAAATATTTTGTATAAAGTTGTTTTTTTTTATTACAAGAATCATGGAAATATCTGTGACTATATTGAATGGTAATTTTTTGTAAAATATTAAACGTCTTTCAGATTTATAACTTTTTGTGGTGCATTTTCATAAACATTTTAATGATGTAAATTTGAATTCTAAATGGCATTTATCACACGGTTCAAAGTTGTTTTCATGAAAAACTTTATGGACTGTAAAAAAAAAAAAAAATTTACAGCGTGGGTAATTCATTTTTTTTAAAATTTGGTTGAAATAACAAGCTTATTCAATTGAAATGAGAATGAAACCACATGGTAGTAGGAATCCATTCTTTTATGATTCATTACATTTAGTTTCTAGTCGCCGCTATTCAGTGTTGACAAAAGTTCGTAACTCCACTTTTTATAATTTTCTGTTCTCCACTGATGTTTAGTTAGATTGCTATTTTTTTTTCTTTTTTCCATGTGAATAAACTATGACAATTATGATGGATAAGGAGTCAATTTTGTTTTGTCTTTGATGTGAGATTATTAAAGAAAATGTAGGGTACGGCTAAAATCACTTTAAACAACTTGAAAACAACTGAACATAAAAGGAAAATTATAACTTTGTATTTTCCTTATTGCAGACTGTCAAATTAAATAATTTTTTTTTCCCTCTTACTTTTCAAAATAATTTCTCTCATGTTACAACTTTTTGAAGATAAACAGATAAAATAAATAATAATAATGCATTAATAAAAAAAAAATTACCCAAAAGATAAATAAATGCATTGCTGCAGGTTCGAAACACATGCAACTGAACTACTGTTGAATTAATTGTGCTCTATTGCACCATACCACTGATGTTCTTAATTGAAAGAAAACATTTCTGTAGTATTATAAAGTTATAGAGAAACACAACCCAGTATACTGTTGACAAATATAGGTCACTCTCCGACACTTTAAGCCATTGTTTTAAAAAAATTCAAATCTAATTGATTGAATGCTTAATATTGTTATTTTTATAGCGGTTCTTTTTTCCCCCAATGATTATAATTTGGGCGCACGGTTAAAGAGATCACACCATTTATTATAACGCAAATAATTAGGTAATTCTTCAAACTTTGAATTAATTGAAAATTAAATCTCATTTGAAATCAATCCTTTTCTGAAGCCATTAATTTTTAAAATAACATGTTAGATTGGTTACTTTACATCGTAATGATTTTCACACATTTTAAAATAAATTTAATCAAAAGAAAGCTTAAAAAAAGACAGTTTAAGCGATTCGGTCTATCGTTTTACCAGACTCTTTTTATAGGAGAATTATTTATATGATTAGTACATGTACTTATGAACAAATAAAAGAATACAATTGTGTAAACATATACAAGTCTTTTTAATTATTTACTAAATATTAAAAAAAAAAATCATTCATGAAAAATATATATGAATAAATATCAAAAGCCTGAGAAAACCCTCATTTGAAGACACATTGTGGAAGTTCTAATGTATTCTTTGAACACTTGAATCTATTTCTTAGGCAGCTGGAGAGTATTTTCAGACATCTTATAAAACAACAGTAGTTTCTGATATATGCGACTTACATTTAAAAAAATAATTTTAAAATATGTATATTGAATTTGCAACATTTTTTTGTTCTTCATAAGTTCATGTAAACTACAATGAATGAGATTTGGAAAGGTTGAATTATACAAGCCTCCATGTCAATGAAACCACAATAAATAATGTTTCCATCAAAGGTGTTGAAAGTTGACATGCAAACAAACACAATAGATCCATCAATTACACCCCATTATTAAAATAAAGCTTATGGTAATAATACAAATTTGTCATCATTAAACAATGCAACGGTAAAATAGGAATGTGAAAATCCTCTAAATACAAAAGCTCAGTTTTATTCTTAATTTGTTCTTCCCAGAAAAACAAATAGTTGGACAAAGCATTAAATAATTTACCATCAACATGAACCTCAATACATTCATAATGCAAAATTAATGTCTGGATGCTTTCTTATTCTTAAAAATGTGATCAAAGATGATAAAAAAAAAGGACCACAAAGAGAGAATTAAGACTGTCAGGTAATTAAAGAAATAACCTGTCAGGTTTGGAACTTGAATTTGACCTGTAACAATTTGGACTGTTGAGATTATGGCTAATATAAAGGCTGCAGGAACTATTTTGACCCTTTTATACTTTGATTCCAGTTTTACAGGCCTTTGCAGATAGTGACTTGTGGTCCTATTCTCATCTTTAGTCACAATGATCTCACTAAAATCAGATCTCCCATGAGAAATGTTCCAATAAAAAAAACTTAAAAAAAAAATGAAAACCACATAAATTAAAAAAAAAAAGACTCATTAATTACTGGTACATAATAATAAAATGATTGCTTTAAAAAGTTTTAAGCAAGACCGTACATTTGTTCAGTATAAAAATTAATTATTTTAAAATAACTATTAACATTATGAGTCAGTTTTCGGCATCAAAAGCAATGAATATATTTAAAAAAACAGTAAAACTTAGCAAAATAAACGAATGTCGACTTAAATCATTAAAGGTTAAGTGCTTAATTTATTGGCAACAGAAGTAATGTTAATATTTACTGTTGACCGAAAAATAAAAACGAGATATTACTGAAAACACGCCCTAAGCTTGTAATATGTAATGAGTTGGTTAGTGTAGCCATAGCTTTTTTTAACAAATCGCACCTTAAGGAAAAAAGCACCAAGCCAAGTTACAGGTTTAAATTTATAAACTGATCAATGCTAGCAATAGATAAGAACAGGTAAACTTTAAAAAAGCAAACTATTTTTTATCCTCAGGGCATTTCGATTGAATGGTAAATATAAAAAATTATGAACAGTCAGAACAAGTAATGTCCAAAAGACACTGGTCATAGGAAAAATATTTTTTTTAAAAAGTAAACAAGTTATACATTTTTTTTCTTGTAATAATTAATAAAGCAAATTAAGAAAAAGTAACTGTTTTTCAATATTAATTTACACATTTATAAATATGTGCAGAAGCAATTATTAAGCTATTTTACAAATATTATTTCCTCCTTAGTTACCAGCAGAATATATTTAAAAAAAAAATGCTTACAGAGAGTAATTTAAGGTACCGTCATCAGTAATTGAGTATTTGGATAAAGAGAACCAGCTTGTTCATAAATGTATTCACAACTCCAGTGCAATAAACTGCAGCAGCTGAACATTAGTTAAATGGGCAAAATGAAAGTGAATGGACAATGCCCCCAAGAGGTCAAGTAATGGCAGCGATAAGCATTTTTATAAAAAAAAGAAACAGTCACACTTAGTGTTGAACTGGAATATCTCACATGTAGAATTATAACAAATTTTTAAACCCCTTTCAAAATACGTAGTAAAATAATAAACAAATTTGTAGAGTTTCATTTATAGATCAAAAGTGTAAAAAGAAAGAAAAAAACTTAAGACTCAGTATTTGTATAGAATTATTTACCTCAGTCAAGACATATATAAATGTAAAAATGATTATATACCAGAACTAAAAAATGATCAACTCATACGTCAAATTAATGACCATTGAAGTATCTAAAAAAAAAAAAACACATAAAATATACATTCAGTTAACATGTTTACAAAAGAAATTTATAAATCTATGGCACTGGTATTCTAAAGCATGTAAGTTACCATAAAAATAGTTTTTTCCGCTCGTCATCAAAATGCATATAAAAAAAAGAATCCTCTGTACACAAATATTTATCTCCGGTACATTGATAAAAATTATTTATTGTAAGTCACCGCTACAAGTTTAAAAATATTTTTTTCTAAAATTTCAAAACTTTCAAGTAAAAAAATAACTCATTTGTTCAGGCATCCATCAACACACAATAAGAGAGGTCTATTAATTTTTGTAACATACAATGTAGACGGCTAATATGGCATGGCTAATGTACAAATGAGTCCATTCTGCCAAACACTTTCAGTAAAAACATCTGGCTCAAAATTTCATATCACTGAATCAACATCAAATAAATAGTTTCAAATGATTTTTACCACAGCAGTTTTAAAGAAAATTATTTACCCCCACTTAACATTTCAATAAATAAGAAACAACAACAGGATATGGCATGAAAACCTCATAAATTACCAGAGGATGTCTTTCCACTCTCTGTACAATATGTAAACAAAAATATTACACCATTCTGTACAAAGATGTTTAAAAAAAAAGTAAGGGCCATCGGGGCAGATGAAGTGTAGAATTCATCTGTTTCCATAACCTCGGCATATGAAGGGATTGTGTGGTTAGCACAACGCCAAGCCGCCTTTACTTCCCCAACTTAAAGTCAGGTACCCATTTAAAGCTGGGTGGACTTGTGGGACGACTTTGCACCAAATTTCACCTGGACAAATTCCATGGGCCTCACTAAGGATCGAACCCAGGACTCTCAGGTCGACAGTCGAGTATCTACACCACTCAGCCATCAGTCCCACACAAAGATGTTTACCTCTAGTAAATAAGTCTAACAATTCTGACGAGAGCAAACTCATGTCAAAGTTTACATGTACATTGTATATGCACAACAGGTGTATTGGGAAACAGACTGGTTAAAAATCGGTCAAATATCTATTAAAAAAAACAACAAAACAACTGTAAGTATTTAAGAGGCCAGTGGTCTCAATGGGGGTGAGTGGACTGGGAATCCAAGGACCAGCTACCCAAATGATTCCAACAGGGAAGAAATTTATGTAAACCAGATTAATAGCTGAACATTACCGTTTAAAAAGAAGAATGGAACAAGGGGAAAAAAAAATTTGAAACAGCGATGTCAGACGGCTTGACTTTTTTTGTTGTGCTCCCAGACTAAGAGAAGAAAAATACATAAACATAACAGCATAGCACTTTGAGATCAGGTGAATTTGTAATTTGCTCACAAAGAAAAAAATGTTTTGAGTCACACATTAGAATCTGAGGAGTGAAATCTTGAAATGAAAAATTCAGTAAATGATACAAGTTAGATAACTTTTGGCAGAAAGGGAAGAAACCCTACAGGGAAAAACAATAAATACAAACAAATTAGAATAAATTAAGACAGGAGATATTTTATCGGAAAAATGTTTTAACAGCTAAACTGAGTGAACAAAATAAATCTACAAAAAGTAAAAAATATATCCCAGTGTTACATAAAATAAACGAAACAAATATTGTTTCAACAATGCCAACAATCCCAGAGCATTTTTAAAAAAAAAAACATGATTCCACAACCTTTTACAAATTTCTGATATGCTGGTTGTATTTAGAGACGAATCTTCTGGCCTGCTGCTCATTTTCTATTATATTCCCAATGTAGTAAATGGATAAGATGCCCATGGCTCCGGCGGTCACCATGTAGGACACGATGGTTCCTGTTATGTGGACAATGGTGCCCATGGCAGCTGTCATGACCACTTGGGACAGGAAATAGGACCAGTCCAGGACGGCAATATCAGAGCCAATGCCACGCTCTGTGTCTGACAGGAGGGCGGGGGGTAAATCAGCAAAATACAGCTGGGGAAAAATAAACGGATGAATTGAACTTCATTATCATCTTAATAAGTTAACATTGAATAACTTGTTTTTTTTTATATTCAAAGAAAAATTATACTAGTAATCTCAATGGAGTAATGAAGAATGTGGCTAGCCTTTGGGTATTAGACTAAATACAGGTTCAGGTTTCAGAAAAATAAAATGAAAAACAGTTGATTATCAACATTTTGATTTTAAATTATTGTTTTTGTTCGAAATGTAGGAAAGTTTTTTTTTAAACAAAACATTAGTCAATGATGCCTTCATGATTGATTCTATCTACATTAGTAAATAATGCCTTCATGATGGATTCTATCTAGGATTAGAGTATGAACGCAGCATGTATTCTAAATAATTCAGTAAATTTCACTACAATGATAATGATAATAAGTGGGACAGATGGCCGGCAGAGTGGTGTATATACTCGACTGTCGACCTGAGAGTCCTGGGTTCGATCCTCAGTGAGAACAATGTGAATTTTTCCAGGTGAAATTTGTTTCAATGTCGTCCCACAAGTCCACCCAGCTTTAAATGGGTATCTGACTTTAAGTTGGGGAAGTAAAGGCGGCTGGGCATTGTGCTAACCACACAATCCCTTCATAAGCCGAGGTTATAGAAACAGATAAATTCTACACTTCATCTGCCCCGATGGCCCGGTAGGGCTAAGGGAACTTTACTTTTTATAATGATAATAAAGGTAGTCCATAATATTTGAGAATAATGTACAACCAAAACTAAGAAATGTATTATAACCCCTAAAATAGATGTCGGTAGGGACAGGCATAAAACACTGGCGGCCTGGCCTAGGGCAATTACCTTTTTATCTGCATGATATTTAGAGACCAGCATAAATGGAATGGTGGTGATTGTAGAGTAGGCGAACCCAGTGGCCGCGGCCATCAGGTTGACAAAGTAGATGTGACGGATCAGCACCATGCCCATCATGGAGAACACAAACGAGACCATGCCCAGGGTGAAGGTCGTCTTGTAGCCGTAAGCCGCGGTCAGGCGCTCGATGAAGAAGGAAAACGCAGCCGAACAAATGCAGTGCAACAGCAGTCCCCAGCTGGCCACCCGCACACCCTCATCGTAGGCCCTTCCCTCGTGGCTCATCGGGGGAGCATTCGGGTTACCACCATAAACAATCTGGTATGAGAGAAAAAAAAATACATATAAACAATACACATAATTAACAAATACAGTAGACCCACCATATTCAGCTGGCAGTTATCCAGCTTCCATATTGTCAATCCAACTTCCATATTGTCAGACGCATTAAAAAAAATAAATCCATCTTGGCCCAAAAGGGTTCCTTTTATTTACTGGTACATGATTACTTATGATGTACATACAGATACTGGGCATTATCAGACAAACCCTTCCACCACATTAGGTTGGATTTCCAAGGGTGTTTTATTTATTCACTGCCTGCACCCTGCAAAACCTTTGCATAGAGTTATATCCTCTTAGGCTTGATAGGTAGGCTAGGTTATTTTTTGGTTTCGGGCAGTTCCGTTTTTTTCATGATTGTATTTTAAACTGGAATACTGTTGTATTAATTCTTTACTTTCGATTTAACACAGAGCCCAAATTGCTTTTATATATATTATTTCATTATAAGCGCATGCTTGTCACTTTTAAAGCATTGCAACCTACAAGAACTCAAACATAACAGCAACTCAAAACAGAGGTGTGAAGAGTGTAAACATACTCTTAAGTCTAATGTAAAATTCTTCTAGTAAATATACTCTTAAGTCTAATGTAAAATTCTTCTAGTAAACATACTCTTAAGTCTAATGTAAAATACTTCTAGTAAACATACTCTTAAGTCTAATGTAAAATACTTCTAGTAAACATACTCTTAAGTCTAATGTAAAATTCTTCTAGTAAACATACTCTTAAGTCTAATGTAAAATACTTCTAGCAAACATACTCTTAAGTCTAATGTAAAATACTTCTATCAGACTTAATACAGTTTTAAGAGTTTAAAACTGCAGTTGTCTTAAATATGTATAGAGGGAAATGTGAGTTAAGCCAACATATCCATCGCTAATAACACAGTCACAGAAACATCGACAGCCTATTTCTTGATCATCAAGTATTCTAGCGATGGTTACTATCTATAGCACATAAACATTTTTTGTTTTTTAAAGCTTTCAATATTATTGGCCTTTAAATTTATGGCCAATTTCAGTTTAATGATCCCAATAAAAAAAAAAGTTCTTTTGATTTGCTGAAATCTTTCATGAGGAGACAACCACATATTGACTTTCTTTTCTGAAAATGGCAGAAATGGTCACTGAGTTACATTCTATTGTAGATAAAAAAATAATTAAATTATCACACAATACTGTACTGCAGTGTATCCCCAAGTGTGGTACCATACCCCAGGGGATACATGAAGAGTTGGGGAGGGGGGGGGGATGAGAGGAAACCACGTCTGTAAAAACAATATGCAAGTTTTTTTTTTTTACTAGGGATACTCAGGATCATGAAAATAAAAATGGGGGTACACAGAAGTCTTAAGTTTGAGAAACACTGCTGTACAGCAAGTATTTTTTATTTTGAGTTAAAAAATATAAAGTCGAAACATTTGAGATGTTAAGATATTTGTGAAGTTGAACTAGGATTTCTGCAACAATTTGTTTTATATCGAACAACCTGATTTATATTGACCAATTTGTTTTATATTGAACTGTGTTATATTGAACTATCTGGAACTTTTCAAAACTAACTTTTACAACAGCCTCTAACTTTCACAAATTTAATCTTTTTTTTTTTAAAACCTGGTCCGACGTTCTTTTTTAAAAAAATTGAATTTCTATACTAATATTGGTCAAATGTGGCTCTCAAACTATCTCAGTGCGACTCCAACTTAATCAGTTGGTTTTTTTTTCCAATTATTTCATAACTAAATCTTGTTAAATTGGCCAAGGCCTGTCTATTTATGTTTTATTTTTACCACTACATAAAAAGTTCTGATGCAGCATTCAATGACCTCACAAGCTTCTAATTTATAATTGCTTTTAATTATAATATGTTTTCACTGTGCCTTGGTTTAAAAATTCTAAGGCTTTATGTTGTAACTGGGGCATGCCAGATTCACCCGGATAGGCTGGAAATAATTAATAATTCACTTTCCTCTGCAATACCTATTCTATAAGAAAATGACTGAATTTAAATTATAATTTTTTTTTTACTTAACCTGGATATTCATGAGTCGACGGTCTACTGCAGTTGAATCTGTTATTACTAGATTTCATAGATCTGCAGAACTAACAGTTCTTATACATGAATCTCATCTCAACTTAAAACAACAAAACAAGAATGAGCCATCAGCAGATGAGTGAGATAAATCATGGAATAAATAAACTAAGTAAAGGATAGTACAGTTAGAAACCGCCTCATAGTTGGAGAATCGTTGACAAAAAAAATAAGTAATTAATTTTTTTTTAAAAATGGGACAATGAATCAAAACCATTAATGGAAAACAGACATACAGGTCGGGCTAGTCATTCTATCAACCAGCTGGCATTTCATCTGCATCTGTCGTACTAACATTCCTCATCAGCACAACAAAACAGGGGACAACATTTTGTTTTGTTACACATATATTTCCTAATCAGATATGCTACACTGGCAGATAGCCACAGAGATGAGATGGCTACCTTCTATCTCGGCACTGAAACACTTAACCACTGCTACACTGGCAGGTAGCCACAGTGATGAGATGGGCTACCTTCTATCTCGGCACTGAAACACTAACCACTGCTACACTGGCAGGTAGCCACAGTGATGAGATGGGCTACCTTCCATCTCGGCACTGAAACACTAACCACTGCTACACTGGCAGGTAGCCACAGTGATGAGATGGGCTACCTTCCATCTCGGCACTGAAACACTAACCACTGCTACACTGGCAGGTAGCCACAGTGAAGAGATGGGCTACCTTCCATCTCGGCACTGAAACACTAACCACTGCTACACTGGCAGGTAGCCATAGTGATGAGATGGGCTACCTTCTATCTCGGCACTGAAACACTAACCAATATTCTCACATTTCTGTGGTGCCCTCTCCACATCTGGCAGACGGTGGTCGAGGAGAGTAGAATGCTTGACTGCCGACTTGAGCGTCCCGAGTTCTTGGTGAGAACCTAGGGAATTTTCCACCCAGGTTCTACTGATGAAAGTCGGATGAAATTCAACAGAGTTTTGAGATGGATTTCCGAGTTTAGTTGAGGGATTAAAGACAGCCCAGCATTGTACTGGCAGCACAATTATAAGCAGTGGCTACAAAACACTTATACACTTCATCTGCCCTGATGGTCCTACAGAAACACTCCAGCCGCCCTAATAGCCCTACACAACAGCGGTTCTGAACTTTTTTTGCGAATGGACCAAAGGGTGCGAAAGTATGTCCGCCCATACCCCTCACATGCAAGTCCTTCAAATTCTTGGTTATTTTAAACGAAAATTATACGCCCCTTCTAACCCCGATATAAGCTTTCTCGCACCCCTTGGGGTATGCATACCACTGGTTGAGAACTGCTACTACCCAAGAACTTGTAAGCACAAGCACTGTAAATGTTATACTCTCACAGTGGACATTAAAAAAAAATGTAAGTCTGTCAATCACTTATTTTTTAGGATTTTCAAAGGAATCGCAACCAAGACTAATGTTTACAGTCCAAAAAAAAAAAAGAATATAGACAAAACAATATGTTGAACTGTCCAACGAACTCACCTGACCGACATAATCAGTGTAGTAAATATTGAAGCCCATGATGGCCGTCCAGGCGCAGTAGTCAGCCAGGGCCAGCATTCTCAGCACCAGAGGAACTTTGAAAAGTTGGACCAGCTGCTGGGGCAGGAGTTGCCTCCCCAGCCAACACAGACACACGAAAACACTGTTCAAAAACCGACTTTTTGACAGGAAGTAGTTAGTCAACTGAGTGCACACCCTCTTGAACGGCCTGAGGAGAAGCCCCAGTCTCTCTGAGCGAGACCTAGCCCTTGAGCTCCGCAAGAGACCCTGCTCGCCGAATATCAGCCCGTCCTCGGAGGCATTCCCGCTGGACTCGTACCCGCTCTCGTGGGCCAGCATCAGTTTCTGGGGTGCGTGGTGGTTGGACGATGAGAGGGTGGAGATGTCAACCGGGGTCACAGAGAGTGGAACCTCCTTTGCAACCACCAGCGTTGCTGCCAGCATGGACGTGAAGACGATGATGAGCACGGAGAAGATGGTGGCCTCCTGCCCGCCGAAGTATTCCCCAAGGGGCGTGGAAGTCCAGTCAATAGCAGTAAGAGCATAGCCGAGGATCCCCCCAGAGCTGATCATCAGGGAGTACACCGTGAAGATTTTCTCATTCTGCTCGGTATCTTTGGAAGCATCGTTCAATAGGGCCTCGCACGGGGTCAGTGAGGACTGGGTGGTGAAGTCCAGCAACACGACCCCAACGGTCAACGAGATCAGGCCGATCCTCTTGCTCAGCGAAGAGACGCCAACCACCAAGGTGGCGAAGTACTCACCGAATGGGATCAGGTACAGTGAAAGCACCATCATAACTGCCAGCCCGACGATGAACGGCCTTCGCCTGCCAAACTGGCTGTAACACCGGTCACTGGCCCTGCCGATGATGGGGACCAGGAGAAACCCAAACAGGGGCCCCATGCCCAGGAGGAAGCCCATGTTCTCCTCGGAGTAGCCCGCCTTCAGCAGCAAGGGGGGTATGTAGGTGAAACCGGCGCAGGCCACGATCTCAACGCCGACGACAGCATTTAGCAGCAGCATCTGCAGCATGGAGAGCGACTTGGTCGGCACCCGGCTTGAGTGGGTGGAGCTGAGGGCGCCATCCAAGATGACCGCGGACAGAGGCTCCATGGCCTTGACACTGTGACCTGGTCTACCTTCTACGCATCATGTGGTCCTGTAAAAGAAGCAAATCAGTAAACATCAATGAGTAACGACTTCTGTCGTCAACTGATTCGTAATGTCAGTTTGTTTACAAATTTAATAGTGAAATTAGATCAGAAAATTACTGATAATTATCATAAATGATGATGAATATGAAACCGGAAACGGGAAACTCAATAAACAAAAGTAATTTATGAAAAGATAATAAATAATTGTATTTGCTTTAAAAATTACATTTGCCGTCATTCGGTAGATGGCAATACTTCTCTATACTTATAAGACGCATTTGCTATCTGTCTGTCTGTTACCTTAAAACTCAAATCCAGACAACCAAATAACGTGAAATTTGATACACGCAGTGGCGCAACCGGGGGGGGGGCAGGGGGGTCTTGAGTCACCCCCAGGCCAAATCATCAATACATAATTTACGTTATAAAGTTACAAAAAAGACTGTCAAACTGTCTTTTTTCAATATGTGAGCCTCCCCCCCAGCATTTTTTGCTGGTTGCGCCACTGGGTACACGTACACAAAAATTACATGGGGAATGTTCTTAAACAGGTTTCGTTCTATCTCAATGGGTACTTTTATTATAATTAATTATTTTGGATATCAAAGACATGAAAATTGGCAAACGATTTCAGGTTTTACGAGCTTCTCTCCCACATAGCTAACATACTATAAATATGATCGGTACGGAGAACCAAATATCATATTGCTTACTACATTATTACATTCCATTCCTTCATCCATAGGAATTGTCATCTTTTGATACAGTCATGCCTAAAAGAGAGAGAGAGGGAGAGAGGGAGGGAAAGAGGGAGAGAGGGAAAGAGGGAGAGAAAGAGGGGAAGGGAGAGAGGGAAAGAGGGAAAGAGGGAGAGAGAGGGAGGGAGGGGAGGGAGAGAGAGAGGAACTGCCAAAAATGTTGTGTATCACATTGCTTTAAGATAAATGTACCCTTTTATTGCAATTTGCATGCAAATAAACCCTTTTTTACGCGTCTTATTTTAAATCTTAATTAAACGTCAAATTACGCTTCTTAAATAAACAGAAAACATTATTTTAAACCCGGGCAAAGCCGGGTACTTGCAACTAATTTTAAAATATGCCACAACAACTCTCAATAATGTGATTACTGTAAAATGTCAATTAATTATTTCTTTCAAATATTAAATTTAAGAAATAAATCAAATGAATTATGAAAATGAAAATGATACATATAAACTAAAATGAATTACAAAGTTAAAAAAGTTAAAATTTTAGGGGGGGAGGGCTAACTGGAAATTCAGGGGGGGGGGGCGCCGCCCCCCTTAAAAGTTTTAGGGGGGGGGCCGCTGCCCCCCCTGCTCCGCCGCCAGTGTTCCGTACCATAGTTTCCGAACTAATGAAGTATGTCAACCCCTCTTTCCTCCCTCCCTGTCATATTTTGCTTCACTTCGCCCACACGTAAGTCTGTTTACCCTACTATCCATTTCCCATTCCAAAAAAAAAAAAAATACACACGTCATTTATATCTCAAATGTAACTTTTCTTTCATAAAATAATAGTATAGCCAGAAAATTGTCGCTCACTTATTATTAACGCGTTTTTTTTTTCTTTATTCTCCCCACCCCCCTTTCCCCACCAAGTCACATTTTTAACACACTCTCTCTCCACTTAAAGATGTACCAAAAACATGTTGACACCGGTTCCATTGTTTCAAACTAGGAGCACGCGTCAGAAATGAAACAACAGTCGCCGAGTTGAAGGACAAATTTACTATTCATCTTCTTTTGAAGTTTTTGCCCGTCAATGTCTATAAATGTTACTCTTATATTCTTTCATTCATTTACTTTCATACTATAAACTATTTGTTCAATGTTTTAGTGAACAACAGAAAAGATTTTTTTTTATCTGTCTGTCAGTTAAATTAATAAAAAAAGTATCTTGTAAAATGACACTCTTTAATGTTACCGTTTCAAACGTTCAAAGCAAAATTTTGATAGGTCGGCTTTCATTTTTAATCTTCTGTTCGTTCGTGTGTCAACATTAAAAAGTCTTTCTTTCGTTTCATTTTGGTAATAGCAACAGTTGTATCAGAATATTTGCCGGTCTAACTCTTAGAGAAAAATCTATTTATGTTTTTATTGCTATATACAAAGCACAAACGAAAATATGCCTTTCTTTCAATCATATCGACACCGCTAGTTTCAGAACGTTAATTAATATAAAATATTAAATTTAGCTCAGTATCACAATTCTGAAAAATACATAAACTGTCTCGTGTACTGATGTTTGCACAGCATAGTCTAGACCATGTTAGTGCAGATGATGCAAGACGCTGTATTTTCAAATGCGATAAAAAAATTGGGCGCAAAAAAATGGTGATACAAAATTTCTAACATCTCGTTATTTTGACCTAATTATAGCAGAGTTCACCAAACACTTGTCGTTCTTTTACCTCCACCAGTACACTACAGTACCTCACCAATACACTATAGTATAAAATGTAAACTAGTGAATGAAACTTTTTTCTTTTTATATCGACCGGGAAGGGAGCAGGAGGTTCACTTGTCGAAGGGCTGTATAACAAAACATCTTCATTTTAAATTACAATTGGGGCTTTTGTCGACGTACCTAGGGGTGAGGGTGTGTGGAAATTATGACAGGGTGGGGGTGGTAGATCTACTTAATAAGTGAACGGAACTTAACTTCAAATTGTTGCGTGAATTCCGTTATTTATCGATTTGGTGAACTTTCAGCATTTTGGTCAAATTAGCGCATTTAGGTGTTGCGTTAAAAATTTTAATCGCAAATTTTTTGTTGACGCGTTAATCGCAAATTAACGCAGTTTAATCAGCAGCCCTAATATATATATATATATATTAAACATGAAACACACACACACGGAAGACCATGACAGTTCTTCACAATAGACATAACCAAACACAGGTCTGTCTGCACGTATGTAGCCCCCCCCCCACACACACTTTTCACGTTGAAAGACAGAAACTGTACACATTGTGTGTGTGTGTGTGTGTACTTCAATTACATACACGCACGACCGTGTGCATGCTTTATGTACAGATGTAAACGACCGACTGTGTACAGGTTATATTCACCAGTACTCACACGTGCGAGACACCTGTATTTTATGATCTTTTTTTTTTCCATTTTGAAAAGGGAAAAAAAAAAATCTTCAGGTCCGGTTCTCTTACAGGAAATGAAAAGTTCAAGAGGGGGTCGCCGTTATTTATGTATTTATACAGTCTGGTCGGATGTTGAGGGGGAACGGTGATACTAACGCAGTGGCTGATGTACCATACAAACGATACCAATGTAGGAGATGTTGATTTAGTGTGTAAAGTCTACACAATAAGACCTTCCATATCTTGTCCCACGGTTGACTTGGATTTAAAATCCAAGCGCGTGCATTCACACTCATGGCTCCCCGTGGCGAATTCATGGCCATTGTGCACACAGCAATGGTGGGGGGGGGGGGTGAAAGAAGAAGACTCAATCAGTGGCTCGTAGGATAAAGAGGTAAAATGTCTCATCCTCTGTAGTCTGTACTAACTATACTATTATCTGTACTACCTATAATATCATCCGTACTATCTATACTATCATCCGTACTACCTAGACTATCATCCGTACTACCTAGACCACCGGCGGCGGAACGAAATACTTTAAGGGGGGGGGCAAGCCAAAATTCAAGGGGGGATGCGCCGCCCCCCCCCCCCTTGAAAATTTAAGGAGGGGCAAGACAAAATATCACCAAAAGACAAATTTTACCCCCTTAATTCAATAATAGAATATAGTAATTCTGTAGCAAGTATTTAATCGATATTATTAAAAAATAATATATTAAAAAAAATAAAAATGAATATTGAGCACTTCTGTCGTCAACTGATTCGTAATGTCAGTTTGTTTACAAATTTAATAGTGAAAATAGATCAGAAAATTACTGATAATTATCATGAATGATGATGAATATGAAACCGGAAACGGGAAACTCAATAAACAAAAAAAAATTTATGAAAAGATAAGATAATAAATAATTGTATTTTCTTTACAAATTACATTTGCCGTCATTCGGTAGATGGCAATACTTCTCTATACTTATAAAACGCATTTGCTATCTGTCTGTCTGTTCCCTTAAAACTCAAGATCCAGAAAACCAAATAACGTGACATTTGGTACACGCAGTGGCGCAACCGGGGGGGGGGGCTTGAGCCCCCCCCCCTCTCAGGCCAAATCATCAATACATAATTTACATTATAAAGTTACAAAAAAGACTGTCAAACTGTCTTTTTTCAATGAGCCCCCCCCCCCAGCATTTTTTGCTGGTTGCGCCACTGGGTACACGTACACAAAATTACATGGGGAATGTTCTTAAACAGGTTTCGTTCCATCTCAATGGGTACTTTAATTGTAATTAATTATTTTGGATATCAAAGAAATTAAAATTGGCAAACTTTTACCCCGATTTCAGGTTTTACGAGCTTCTCTCCCACATAGCTAACTTACTATAAATATGATCGGTACGGGGAACCAAATATCACATTACTTACTACATTATTACATTCCATTCCTTCAACCATCGAAATTGTCATCTTTTGCTACAGTCATGCCTAAGAGAGAGGGAGGGAGGGAGGGAGGGTGGGAGGTAAAGAGGGAGGGAGGGGAGGGAGAGAGAGAGGAACTGCTAAAAATGTTGTGTATCACATTGCTTTAAGATACGTGTACCCTTTTATTGCATGCAAATAAACCCTTTTTTACGCGTCTTAATTTAAATCTTAATTAATCGTCAAATTACGCTTCTTAAATAAACAGAAAACATTATTTTAAACCCGGGCAAAGCCGGGTACTTGCTACTAGTTTTAAAATATGCCACAACAACTCTCAATAATGTGTTTACTGTAAAATGTCAATTAATTATTTCTTTCAAATATTAAATTTAAGAAATTAATCTAATGAATTATGAAAATGAAAATGATACATTCAACTAAAATGAATTACGAAGTTAAAAAGTTAAAATTTTAGGGGGGGGACAGACTGGAAATTCAAGGGGGGGCGCCGCCACCCCTTAAAAGTTTTAGGGGGGCCGCTGCCCCCCCCCCAGCTCCGCCGCCAGTGACCTATACTATCATCTGTACTACCTAGACAATCATCTGTAATACCTATACTATCATCTGTACTACCTAGACAATCATCTGTAATACCTATACTATCATCTGCACTACCTAGACAATCATCTGTAATACCTATACTATCATCTGCACTACCTAGACAATCATCTGTAATATCTATACTATCATCTGTACTACCTAGACAATCATCTGTAATACCTATACTATCATCTGTACTACCTAGGCAATCATCTGTAATACCTATACTATCATCTGTACTACCTAGACAATCATCTGTAATACCTATACTATCATCTGTAATACCTAGACAATCATCTGTAATACCTAGACAATCATCTGTAATACCTAGACAATCATCTGTAATACCTAGACAATCATCTGTAATACCTAGACAATCATCTGTAATACCTAGACAATCATCTGTACTACCTAGACAATCATCTGTAATACCTATACTATCATCTGTACTACCTAGGCAATCATCTGTAATACCTATACTATCATCTGTACTACCTAGGCAATCATCTGTAATACCTATACTATCATCTGTACTACCTAGACAATCATCTGTAATACCTATACTATCATCTGTACTACCTAGACAATCATCTGTAATACCTATACTATCATCTGTACTACCTAGACAATCATCTGTATTATCTATACTATCATCTGTACTACCTAGACAATCATCTGTATTACCTATACTATCATCTGTACTACCTAGACAATCATCTGTAATACCTATACTATCATCTGTACTACCTAGACAATCATCTGTAATACCTATACTATCATCTGTACTACCTAGACAATCATCTGTAATACCTATACTATCATCTTACTACCTAGGCAATCATCTGTAATACCTATACTATCATCTGTACTACCTAGGCAATCATCTGTAATACCTATACTATCATCTGTACTACCTAGGCAATCATCTGTAATACCTATACTATCATCTGTACTACCTAGGCAATCATCTGTAATACCTATACTATCATCTGTACTACCTAGGCAATCATCTGTAATACTATACTATCATCTGTACTACCTATGCAATCATCTGTAATACCTATACTATCATCTGTACTACCTAGACAATCATCTGTAATACCTATACTATCATCTGTACTACCTAGACTATCATCTGTAATACCTATACTATCATCTGTACTACCTAGACTATCATCTGTAATACCTATACTATCATCTGTACTACCTAGACTATCATCTATCTGTACGACCTATACTATCATGTATACTACCTAGACTATCATCTATATTATCTTTACAATCCGTACTACATAAACTTCCTATACCACCTGCACTACACCATATATTACAGTCTCCAAGTTAAATCGATAATGATCAGTGGTTAGTCAAAACAACAACAATCCAAACTAGTATGACAGTAGTCAATGAAAACCAGGGGCGTTATCTTATTGGGTCCAAGGTGGTGGTGGGTAGAGGGGGCAGAGATTTCCTAGAGACGTTCTATAGCCAGAATTAACGGTGAGCTATACCGACATCAGATCTACGGTCATAGGAATCAATACCGCAAGGGATGGGGGGGGGTACATTTGTCAGTGAGGGGTGGGGGGACGAGGGAGGGAGGGAGGGAGTCTAGACGGTCGCCCTAGTTTGTCTATCCACAAGAACGGCCCTAGTGAATGGGGCCACACCCAAACTCTTCAACTTTTTAACGCGCGTGTCATTTGACTAATTCAATGCCCCCCCTCCCCCAACCACCACCTCCTCCTTCCAGGGCATTATTCACGTCAACACTATGTAAAAATTACAACACCCCCCCACCCCACCCCATCATATTAAGTTGCCCGGTTGATTCCTCACCTATGACATTCAACCCTGTAGCTTTTGATTGACAATGTTCAACGATAAACACAAACACACACACACACACAAAAGTAAACAAAAAAAATGCAATCACCGTGATAGAACGTGCCCAGATGTTAAGCTGCAGCAAAAAATGAGATCGACACTAGAGAGCTGCACGGGAATCAAAATCACACCCAGACCCACCCACTCCCGCGTTTTCAAAACCAGTCCCACCCGCTCCCAAAAGAAATTCCCCCCAGTCCCAACCGCTCCCGCGAAAATTTTTCCCAATCCCACCCGCTCCCGCGAAAATTTTTCCCAGCCCCACCCACTCCCGTCAAAAAATATTCTTATAAAAATGGTTTAAAAATTTGTTTGTAGAAATCCTCTCGATAAACATACATGAAAAACATTTAAGATAATAAGTAAAATAAACAGTTCTACAGTGTAAGTTCTTGTAAAAATAATAGGTCATTAACACTTTCTGGAGATTTTTTCTTTCTCCACAACATTACCCAAATGTCTAAAACAGTTGTGGCATAAGGCAAAATCTCATTAACAGGAACATTCCCATATTTTGCACCAATGTTTATCAACTTTGCAGCCGATTCTTGGAAACCAGAGCCTTCGACCAATGAAAGGACCTGATGTCTTTAGCGCACATTGAAACAATGGTGTTTGTGATTTCTGTTTTAACCCGAACTGGAACCAGTTTAACAATCTTCTCTTGACTTGGAATGAAGCAAGTCATTGATGTAATTTTTGGAAATGGTGATCTGTTTTTATAAAACTCGAGATGCTTCCACAGACCATTCGTACCATCGCGTGCATTCCAAGTTATAATGGTATCACATCTTGTACATACCGCGAATGGCACATCCTCACCATCCAAACGGAAACGATTGAAGCTTTCCCAAATATTGCTCTCACCACCTTTATTTAAGTAAAACTGAGTACGCTCGCTTTTTTGCGTAAATTAACTTTTGAATGTTTGCTTTATTATCCATTATTTGAAAATTAAAAAAGAGAATTAGAGAAGTATGTCTGTCTGTTTCACTCTTATTTGCTCGCTCCTTTGTGACAACTCAACAACCAATCAAACTCGAGGCGTTGTTAGTACAACGATTTATTAACATAAATGTACATCAGAAATTCATCAGAATACAAAAGTCCATAAATGAATACACTTCAATAATTTACTCTGCCACAACTTTTACTAACTAGAGATCTCTAAAACTCCCCATAACTACTAATTTCTCCTAACTTCTCTTAATTAACTAATGTCCGAATCCAGCCCCTATTTATACCCCAACGTCCGTGCCCTAATTACCCTAGGTACGTCACAATCCCTTCAGTATTTTCCTAACTATCTAATCTTTCTAGGAGCGTCACCTGGACGTCATTGTTAACCCGACTAGCCTGTCGGACGTCGCCTCTCGGTCTTCACACCTTTGCTGTCTACTATTCTATAGTTTCCCCACCTTGTCCTAAGTCGTCTGTCACCTTGTCACCCTTATTGGTATTACTCCTAACTCTTAGATATCTATTATATTAAAACGTCGAAGGGGATAGTCTCTGTCTCTAAATCTACTCTAGCGTTTTGGCCTAAATATCAAGAATGTCAAGGAAAGGCCTTGAAATAGGTGTGTATCACAAATCATCCCAAGATCATCAGTGCAATTTGATTGATTCATCAGAAGTCTGCGAGAGTCTCAACCCAAACCCACGGGACTCCCACAAAAACAAAACCCAAACCCACGGGACTCCCGCAAAAACAAAACCAATCCCATGGAACTCCCGATAAGTTTATTTCCAATCCCGCGGGAGTCCCGCGGATTCCGCGGGACTCCCGCGAATCCCAATCCCGTGCAGCTCTCTAGTGGGGACCCTAGGCAGATACTTGGGAGATACAAGGGGGCCCGAGGCAGATACTTGGGAGATACATGGGGGCCCTAGGCAGATGCTTGGGAGATACATGGGGGGGCCTATTCAAAAGTGCGCTTAGCACCGTATTTGTTTTTAGCCAGTAGCTAATAATTTATACAATTAGATCAAATTCAATCTACGGCCAATATCTCACCTGACCACTGCTGTTGGCCATGCAATTGGCCAATTAATCACCGGCCTATATCTCACTTGACCACTGTTGTTGGTCATACAATTGGCCAATTAATCACCGGCCTATATCTTACTTGACTTCTGTTGTCAACGAGATTACACAAACATCTGCCATCAATTACTTCTGCGCTAGAAAAAGATCCGAAATTTTATATAGAACGATCAAACAGCAATAAGGTGATACCACATGGTAGCGGGCGGGGGGGGGGGGAAGGCACTTTGTAAATGTTCACTCCACCAATTACTCGGACACAACCCCCCCCCGCCCGCAAAACAACAAATATGACACACAGACTGAACACTCAGGTCAAACAATTACCTACAATTAAGTATGTATGTAATTATGTTGTGTATGTAATTAGGTTGGGGGTGTAATTAAGTTGTGTATGTAATTAAGTTGTGGGTGTAATAAGGTTGTGTATGTAATTAAGTTGTGGGTGTAGTTAGGTTGCGTATGTAATTAGGTTGTGGGTGTAATTAAGTTGTGTGTAATTAAGTTGTGAGTGTAATTAGGTTGTGGGTGTAATTAAGTTGTGGGTGTAATTAGGTTGTTGGTGTAATTAGGTTGTGTGTGTAATTAAGTTGTGTGTGTAATTAGGTTGTGTGTGTAATTAGGTTGTGTGTGTAATTAGGTTGTGGGTGTAATTAAGTTGTGGGTGTAATTAGGTTGTGTGTGTAAGGTTGTGTGTGTATTAGGTTGTGTATGTAATTGGGTTATGTATGTAATTAAGTTGTGTGTGTAATTAGGTTGTGTGTGTCATTAGATTGTGGGGAGAAACTCGTTACAATCTACTTAATGGACACACACACACGACGACATATCCGAGTTAAAGGTTAATACAAATTTGGAACTGATACTCTGGCCAACGACTCAATATTCACACACACAAAACAAACTGCCAGCTGCGAGACAAGTTGACACCCTACCACATCTACGACACGACCAATGAAACGTGTTTACTAATGACCCCCGCCCCTTCCCTACCCCCCCCCCCCCGCAAAATAATTGTAACCAGATGCCACCCCATCCTATTTATTCCACGCGTCTTGAACATTTAATAAAACACAATCAGAAGAATGAGATGGACATTTAATAAAATACAATCAGAAGAATGAGAGGGACATTTAATAAAACACAATCAGAAGAATGAGATGGACATTTAATAAAACACAATCAGAAGAATGAGATGGACATTTAATAAAACACAATCAGAAGAATGAGATGGGCATTTAATAAAACACAATCAGAAGAATGAGATGGACATTTAATCAGAGTCTAACCCTCCCCCATACTAGTGGTATACACGTATGTCATGGCGGGTCCATGCCCCCCTTCCACTAAATATAAATTTACTAAAAATGGGGCCCCCTATACTAGTGATATACACGTGTCATGGCGGGTCCATTCCCCCGTTCCACTAAATATAAATTTACTAAAAATGGGCCCCCTATACTAGTGGTATACACGTGTGTCATGGCGGGTCCATGGCCCCCTTCCACTAAATATAAATTTACTAAAAAATGGGCCTACCTATACTAGTGGTATACACGTGTGTCATAGCGAGTTCATGCCACATTCCACTAAATATAAATTTACTAAAAAATGGGGCCCCCCTATACTAGTGGTATACACGTGTGTAATGGCGGGTCCGTGACTCCAAGTCCCCATAATGAAATAACCGCACACACTACCACACAATTCAAAAGCGCTAAGCTTTCACAGACCGGTACAACCAACATGTTCATGATGTATGTCAAAGGTAAATGAACATTTGTTCCTGTGAACCACACTGTTAAAATAACTGCAACTCGATATAAGTGGTGACTTTTTATTCTCATGAATAAACTCTACTGTTGCCAACTCTGAGGCTAAGAAAAATCTTTTGAACTCTTGGCGTGTCAAGAGTAAATCAATACATTATCTCAGTAATTTATAAGTAAGAAACCACTCGCCAATAAGGCGCGGGGGGGGGGCTGTTTAAAAAAAATGTAATCTTTGAACTGAGACGTTCATTATTTATGTTCCTACATAGGCAAAAGTCTTCAACAGTGTTCTTCAACGGTGTGCACCAGTGCTCAACTTTCGCTTTCATGGACAAGTTGACAGCACAAAAGTTTCTTTTCATCAGCAAGTAACGCTGAGACTTAGTTTGGATTTTTGCATACTTCTGTCATTTCTTCCTGTTGTAGCAAGGCAGGGCCGGTCATATGATGGGGGAGGGGGGGGCTGTCGGGAACAACTTTATTGAAATGTGACCCAACTTACACAGACATAGACTAATTTTGTCAAGTCTAACTTGAGGGGGGGCCCTCACATTCAGCGAGTGTGTGTCTAGTGCAGGCATGGGCAACATCCGGCCCGCGTAACGAATTTATGCGGCCCGCGAGTAATTTTTCAATATTTACGTTTGCCTGACATTAATCAAGTAAATTCAAGATATTTCTGGTTTTTCATATGAATAAAGCTTTTCGTGCTTATTTGTTATCTATAATCACACTACAAACTCTATAATCTATGTATTTGAAGTGGAACAGTACGCCAGTTCATTCAATGCTTTCCGTAAGTAGCAAACTTGTTAGTAATAACTTGGTCGCTTGGAAGTTAATTTGCAATATTAATTCGTTTATTGGATGTTTATTATCATCGCGTTAAAAAAGCAATTGCTTTCTTAATTTAAAAATGGAATTAATTTTGTTACTTGCTGCTAATATCACTTCGGCCGCCATTTTTTTCAATTTGAAAAGTGTTTTTTAAAGTACCATATTGACTGGAAAAAATTGGTGAGTGTTACAACAGACGGAGCACTAAACATGACAGGAAAAAATATTGGAGTAATTAAACGCATTGAAGATAAAATTTTCGAAATCGATCCCAATCATAAAATTATACCAATACACTGCATTGGAGGACGGGTGGTCGTGCGGTGTAGAGCGCTCGACTGTCGACCGGATGGTACCGGGTTCGAATCTCAGTGAGAACCTTGGGATTTTTACAGGTCCTGGTGAAAGTCCCCAAGGCAATTCATTGATTTCTGTGAAGAACTTAATACCACATATTCCGATGTAATATACTACAATCAAATCCGTTGGTTGAGCTTGGGAAAAGTATAAAAGCGCGTGTGGGAGCTTCAAGAGGAAATACGAATTTTTTTATTGCTCAAAGAAAATGAGGAGTTTCCTGAATAAACGGATCCAAATTGGCTTTGTGATTTTGCTTTCTCTCTAGACATCCTCACATATTTAAACGAATTAAACACAAGTTTACAAGGAAAAAAATTATTTGCTTATGATTTAATGCAGAAATTAAAAGCCTTTAAAATGAAACTTCGACTTTTTTTCACAAATCTTGCTGAATGCAAATTTGATCATTTCCCATCCCTAAAGACCATTTCCGCAATAATTTTAAAAGAAAAAGCTCAAATGTATACTGAAAATATTCTGGCATTACGACTTGATTTTGAAAACAGATTCGAATGTTTTAACAGAATAGATAAAATATTGTCGATTATTATAAATCCATTTACTGCAAATATTGAAGAAGCTTCTCCAGACATTCAATTAAAATTAATTGAATTACAGTGTGATCAATTATTGCATGATAAATATCGAGAAGAGAAAGATAATTTTGTAATTTTTATAAGCAATTGGATAGTAAAAAATATGTAAATCTAAAAAATCTTGCCAAAAAATATTTAGTAATATTTAGTTCAACTTATATTTGTGAACAGACATTTTCTTTAATGAATTACAATAAAAGTCCTACAAGGTCGAGATTAAATGATTTACATTTGGAGGCTGTATTAAGACTAGCCACCACATAAATTGAACCTGACATTAAAAAGATTATAAACGAGGTAAACCGCCTCAATATTTCTCATTAATTATTATAATATATTTGTTAATATTAAAATTTTTATTTTGTATTATTCTGTATAGATATTTGATGTAAGTTACCTATGATTTATAATTATTCATATAAATATATATATATATATATATATATATATATATATATATATATATATACTTCTATGTATTTGCTATATCATTTATAGTCTCATAATAAAATTTTGTTCATTTTTTGTTTAAAATTTTGGTATTTTTTACGCCTGGCCCGCGAAAAATTTTTTTTTTCAATCCGGCCGGTGACAAAAAACTGTTGGCCATGCCTGGTCTAGTGTCTGAAACCAGAGAGATATATTTGTTGAGCACGGAGTGTCCAATGTCTGAAACCAGAGAGATATATGTGTTGAGCACGGAGTGTCCAATGTCTAAAACCAGAGAGATAAATTTGTTGAGCACGGAGTGTCCAATGTCTGAAACCAGAGAGATATATGTGTTGTGCACGGAGTGCCTAATGTCTGAAACCAGAGAGATATATGTGTTGAGCACGGAGTGTGTGTCGAATGTCTGAAACCAGAGAGATATATGTGTTGTGCACGGAGGGTTTGTCGAATGTTTGAAACCAGAGAGATATATGTATTGAGCACGGAGTGTGTGTCGAATGTCTGAAACCAGAGAGATATATGTGTTGAGCACGAAGTGTCCAATGTCTGAAACCAGAGAGATATGTGTTGAGCACGGAGTGTGTGTCGAATGTCTGAAACCAGAGAGATATATGTGCTGAGCACTAAGTGCCCTATGTCTGAAATCAGAGAGATATATGTGTTGAGCACGGAGTGTGTGTCGAATGTCTGAAACCAGAGAGATATATGTGTTGAGCACGGAGTGTCCAATGTCTGAAACCAGAGAGATATATGTGTTGAGCACGGAGTGTCCAATGTCTGAAACCAGAGAGATATATGTGTTGAGCACGGAGTGTGTGTCGAATGTCTGAAACCAGAGAGATATATGTGCTGAGCACTAAGTGCCCTATGTCTGAAATCAGAGAGATATATGTGTTGTGCTGGGAGAGTCACAGGTGGGGAAAAATATAGTTATTATTTAGTTGTTTTTTTTACAACAGCCAATGTTAAATGAAGCGTGTCAAGTCGACACAAACAAGAAGGCATCAAGACAACAACAATCGCTATTTAAACACACTAAAGTACAACATGTTGTACTTACACTCTTAGCTAAAGTATCCATGCATGACGCTCTGGGCCCTTACCAAAGTTTGAAGTGAAGACAACGTGTCCACCAGAAGCGAAGCGAGAGAAAGGCAAAATGGCTTGTGAGAGCCGGATACGTCAGCGGCACATTTAAAAATACAAATAGGTATAACAAAAACAGGACCGTTAACAAAACAAAACAACCAACTAAAGAAAGCAGTGTGAACCGAGAAGAAGGCGAGACATATGTGACCAGATCGATTCTCATATTGCAGCTCAAATATTTCACGCCCTTTGGCCGGTCCTACAGTCGCGAGCAATTAAAAATTGGTTTATTTCTTAGTTGGCAAGTTAAAACAAGATGGATGATTGAAAGTAGAGAATGAACAAAGTGATAGGGAGGGAGGGAGGAAGGGGGAGGGGGTAAGAAGCGCTCATTTAACAAACCCACACACACCAATATATATCATACACACACACAAGATGTACACACCCACACACACCAATATATATCATACACACACAAGATGTACACACCCACACCAATATATATCATATACACACACAAGATGTACACACCCACACCAATATATATCATACACACACACAAGATGTACACACCCACACACACCAATATATATCATACACACACACAAGATGTACACACCCACACCAATATATATATCATATACACACACAAGATGAACACACCCACACACACCAATATATATCATACACACACACAAGATGTACACACCCACACCAATATATATCATATACACACACAAGATGTACACACCCACACCAATATATATCATATACACACACAAGATGAACACACCCACACACACCAATATATATCATATACACACACAAGATGTACACACCCACACACACCAATATATATCATACACACACAAGATGTACACACCCACACCAATATATATCATATACACACACAAGATGTACACACCCACACCAATATATATCATACACACACACAAGATGTACACACCCACACACACACCAATATATATCATATACACACACAAGATGAACACACCCACACACACACCAATATATATCATATACACACACAAGATGAACACACCCACACACACCAATATATATCATATACACACACAAGATGAACACACCCACACACACTCAATATATATCATATACACACACAAGATGAACACACATACACACCAATATATATATATATATATATACACACACACACACATAATAAACACAAACACACCAAAATAAATCATATTTATGGACATAATGAACACACATACACACCAGTATATATCATATACATACACACGGTTAGAAAACACACACACACACACACACAATACATCGATAAACAAATATTTGACAAGGGGAGATAGAAATGGTAGATTACGGTGTGTTTGTAGATTACGGTGTGTTTAAGTCCCCTTCCCTGAAAAATTGATTGAAAGTTCGTGGGGCATAACTTTAAAGTGAACCCAGCGACAGTAAAAACATTACGTTTAAGCCGGGCTAAACACACACACACACACACACACACAGTATTGTGCACCAGGTAACCATCAGATAGTGTTGTTTTAGTCCCAGGTCATATTTTAGTTTCGGTTTTTATTTCGTTTTTTCTGTAATAATTTTAGTTTTCGTCTAGTTTTAGTCTTGCTTCTAATTTTAGTTTTAGTTCTCGTTGACGAAAAGTCAACATTTTCGTTAACGAAGGTTTTAGTTTTAGTTTTCGTGAACGAAAGCAACACTACCATCAGATAGTACAGTTCGCATAGAATAAAGACAAAAAAAAACTAGTCAAGTTTTCTTGGCCTTAAGAAGACATCGGGGCAGGTGAAGGTAATATTCACCCGAGTTATAGTTCAGGTATTGTGTGGCCAGTCGCCCAAGAGCCGTAACCCCAACTGAACAAAAAAGTCAGGTACTGCTCACATCTGGGTGGACTTGGGGGAGAACTTATGACCAACTTTCATCACGACCTGGAAAAATGTACTTGCTTTCAACGAGGATCGACCCCCGGGACCGTCAGCTCCCCCCACCATCCCTCACCAACCCCCCCCCCATAGCTACTAGACAGGGCATTAAACACACACACACACACACATTATTTGGGTCGACATTCACCAAAGTCCTTACAAAACACATAACTTGTAAAGTTTATACCTCTGTCTGTCTGTCTGTCTGTCTGTCTGTCTGTCTATCTATCTATCTATCTATCTATCTATCTATCTATCTATCTATCTATCTATCTATCTATCTATCTATCTATCTATCTAACTCTCTCTCCATCTATCTATATATGTTTTCATACTTTAACATCAATTGAAATGTAGTAAAAGTTTGTAAAGGCCAATCGTTTGAAAATGGCCACACAATAGTTGGCCACGTTCTGATTGAGGCCACAACACATGTCGCAAACCGCCCATTGACAAAACGCAGCTCATAATTAGACCGTTCGTTCTATCAGAGTGTAGAGTGAAGTGGCGAGTGCAGTACTGTCAGGGGGCCCTGATATAATATAGGGAGTCGTTCTGAAATGGGGGGTCCTTTTGTCAGTGTGGGCCCTATGAGGCCGCCTGGTTTGGTTATCCATAACTACGGCCCCTGGTTTCAACGTGTAGGTGTTATTTTAAGCACAAGTCGCAGTCAAAATTTTAACCGGTATAAATAAATATGTCCTCCTCATCCACGAAACAAACAATAGATCAGAACAAGTATTTCACAGAGACTCGCATATCAAGTACGTCACACGAAATGGGAGACGCCCACCAATACATAAACAAAAAAGAAGTCGAAGGTGTGCGAGGGTTGGGGGGTAGGAGGTTCAATGTACGCGGCCCGTGACGACACGTCGCATGTAAACACACACACACACACACACACACACACACAGCACAACAACCCAACAAAAATTAAACAGCACGTGTGACAAATTCACAGTCGCGCGACACATCTTCAAATACTTTCAACCAGCGTGCTAAAAAAAAAAAACCAGTTAAATCCTATTTCCACTATACGGCGTGCTGTGTCCTATCCAGTGACACATTCGACACACACACACACACACATATTAACAGGGTAGCTTCCTGTGAAATGGGGCCACGTGTAGATTGGATTATCAATCACGGTGTGGAAAATGTTATGCCAGCTACTGACCGCCGATGGTCAACCCCCCTGAAGCCGATGCCTGGACATGTCTACACGATGAGCACCGGCGTAGGTTGTCGTAAGCATAGGCTGGGCGTAGGAAGGGATAGTCGTAAGCATAGGCTGTTATGCCGCATCACACCACCCCTGCCCCTGTCATAGCGCCTCCCCCCACCCTTCAGGCGCAGGCCCGTCTATGTCGCCTAAGTACCCACCCCCACCATTGAATTTTTTTTACAAATCTAATAAATTAAACACAATTAATCATGTTGCCAGCTAATTACCCCCTCCCCGGGGGACCCACTAGTTGGGGTCCCATTCAGGTCAAACCCATCAATACCTATGTCTAGGGTTGCCATATTTTTTCACGGACCAACCGGGACAGTTCTGTCTTTTTTACTTTAGGTTGAGGGATGTCGGTTCCGGGGAGGGGGGGTATGGAAACAGTAATGTAAAAAACACTTAAAATATAGAATAGATAATATTTGTTATTTTATTCATAATGGTACACAAACATGATATTTTTACAAAATAAAACAGTTTTCTTCTTGTTGTACCACTCGTATTTTTCACTTCTGTAAATTTGTATTTCTGTGTTACTTACCAAAATGTTACTGATCACACAAGAGCAGATTAATCATTCTCTGATCTAATAATTTTGCTCAATTATTTCAAAGAAACTGTGCCCTGAATCTAAACCGGGACGATTTCAACAACCGGGCGGGACACCGGGACAACCCAGTATATCCGGGGCTGTCCCGGCCAAACCGGGACATATGGCAAGCCTACCTATGTCTGTTCCCCCACCCCCCAAGATGACTATTATACCCGATGGGGAATCCCCTAACTAGGGTAGGGCCCTGACGACTTCCGGTAACACCCTCCTCTTGCGACGGCCCGGGTGAACTTTTTCCTTCCACCATACAGCCACATCAACAACGCGTATCAATAACGACACAGCGGTAAAACAACAACAACAGCACCAACAAATAACAACTAAATTACGCCAAATAAAGAGTCGACTATTGTACGGTAAAACATCCAAACCTACCTACTAAAGTGAAAAAAATAAGTCCGAACAAGAAGCTTTTCGCCGATGACCCAATTAGATAAATGTTACATCGGCCCGTGCCTGGCATTGATTAAAAAATAAATAAATAATCCAGCCGCCTGCTCTCGGGCCTTTAAATACGTTCCGCCATAATCCGCTAAACCCTGTGATTTACATGGATGTAATATTAAATCAAGGGCTACTACTGCTACTGTATCACGGCAAGGAATGGGATCGTGTTAACCTTTGACCCAATTTGTTATTTTTGTTGTTTTTTTTTACACTGACAACGTTCGGTAAGCAGTTTAGCGATAACTCTTGGTCGCAATCTTGCAGAGTACTTTCCCCTTGAAATACAATCCTCTCTTAACACACACTGCTTTTGTGTGTGTTTCTTTTTAAAGAAAAAGTCCTCTAGCTCTCCAATTAAACTAAACCAACACGGGGCTACTGCGTTCATGCCTATGTGGCGCTACCCGTAATGTGGTAAAAGTGTGTCTGTAATTAACTGTGTGTGTGTGTGGGGGGGGGTGGGTGGATGTATACATACTTTATAAGAAACAAACTACCAACAAACAAATGAAACAGAAGAGGGGGGGGGGGGGAGAGCATCGCTTCTTACACAATGGACAATGCACAACACTTCGATAGCCAAGGCGGGTTGAGCCCATGCATTTACAATCACTATCACCAGCATACACACACGCGCACACTGAACAAGTTTATATATATATATATTTGAATGTTACATTGCCCTTACCAGCCTGGGAACCACGCCTTGATAAACTGCCACCTGAAAGAACAACAGGATTAAAGGAAAGACAGAGGTGTCGCCTGGTGGCATTGTGTGGAGTATAGGTGGGGTTTTTTTTTGCAATAAGATTATGCACACACACACACACACACATATATATATATATATATATATATATATATATATATATATATATATATATATATATATATATGTCGCAGGTCTATGCTTTATGGACCATTATACATGCGAGCGCCAGGTTGGTTGTCACAGGTTTGGAAGGTCAACCTGATTGGCGCGGTGAAGTTTGCGGGCTCAAGCTTCTCTCCCCCCCGCCCCCCCCCCCGGGGCTGATGCTAGTCTCCTACGGGCCTACGCCATCTGACATGAGCAGCGCTAGATTACCTATACTTTCCCCCTCCCCCCCCCCACATATGCCATTCGCACAAGGCTCCCTTCCCTGCCCTACCCCCCCCCCCACCTCTCTTGTCCAGCACGTTCCAACATATAACGCTATAACGCCGACTCTGACGTGGAGCACGACATGAACAACAACGACAATACTAACGGTGAAGTCCGTACAGGTCCGAGTGAGAAACATGTCGGCGGTGAAGTCAACACACACACACACACATTACAAGGTATCAATTGTTATTGTTCAGAAAGTATTATATACGTACTACGTGTTAATATTTGTTATGGATTCTTTCAGAAAACTAAAGAGAAAAAAACGTCAAATCCCCCCAAACCTATATCTAAATCTACAACTCTTCTGCCCGCTTCTCTTCAATTCAGTATTGCCAATGTTTGTTCAGTTGTCTCACTGTTACTTTATAGCCCATCAACATTTAATCTGGATTTTTTTTCTTTCAAAAAGCCACTTTGATGATAGGCTCTTTGGGGGGGGGGGCGTTAAAAGCCACCAGACTCGTTAAACTTGTTCAAGAAATATATTATTGTACAAAAAATATCAAACTACATAGCTGCAGTTAAAAATATGAAACTACATCGTGGTGTAATAATACAGTGCATCAGTCTAGTGCACCATTTCAGCTGCAGTTAAAAATATCAAACTACATCGTGGAATACAGTGAGTGCAACAGTCTCATGGAGTGAAATGTAAACATGTTTCTTTTACAAGTAGAATAGGCCGTTTAAATACGCTGATAATATCTTTGAAAACATAGATGTGGGGGAAAAAGAGAATATATATATATATATATATATATATATATATACACACACACACACACACACAAAGAGATGAAACGATTTAATTCAATGTAACAAGAAAAATAAACAGCACATGACAGAGCTCACTTTATCTACTTGAGTGTTGGTTTGTACAAAAACAACAACTTACAAATTTTACAGCCAAAAAATTTACAGTCCATCACCCCTCCCACAAACACACACCCCCCTCCCCGGAGAAGTTATAATCTCACTTCCATGACGGTATTACTAGCTTGTACTCCCATTATAATTAAACAGGTTGATCCGTTGTGTTATTTCTACCCCCCCCCCCCCAGCTATGAACTGTGCACACCAAGAAGCTATTTCATAACAGAGAGTGATTGAATGACTTTTAGATTCCCCCCCCCCCCTACACCAATCGGTTATGCGCTTGCGCGGAGCCAAACTGGTGGACGTGACATCACGACTTTTTACCCCCCCCCCTTCCTCCCATTCATGGCATTGCTTCATCATGCTTACAGTCACATCCCATATCTCACGCACCTGGGCAGGCTAGAAAACTTTACCGCACTGCATCAGTTTCATTTCGATTGGGGCTAAGGGGGGGGGGTGGAATTAAACAACAACAACTTCAACAACAACAAGAACTGCTGTGCTCGATTTAAGAAAAAAAAACAGTGCCAGGGATGAACAAAAATTTCTGCAGAGCCGGGGATACATGTCTATGGTTTCATCCCCGGCATGGACGAATTAGGTAAAGCAGAGCCGGGGATGACAGTTCTCAGTGCCGGGGATATCCCCGGCATCCCCGTCGGTAAATCGAGCCCTGCTGTATAGATAACTGCAGGTGAAATTAATAAGGCTGCCAGTGAGATGCAATGTACACGGAGGCACTATAACTGGGATGGGGGTGTAGGGGGGGGTGTCCAGTTTCAACTAATTGCTTGATAGTATGGTTACAGATTCTCGTTTAACGCTACACTGACACTGTGACCTATGACATTTTTGTAACATGGCACCGTTAACGAAATGTGACACTTGCCACAGGAATCGGTTACAATTAGAACAGGAAATTAGGCGGACTGCGCGAATCAAGCTCGAATCAAGTTCTAAAACTCAATACTTCGGAACTTCGGTTCTCGACCATCTTTTAACACAAAGATGTCACCAAAAGACATCGAGAGATTAAAAAAAAAATGATACGGTGATAACAAATTGATTACATTCCTTCGGTCAATTAATATGACACCTCCTCCCCTCTTCATCACACATATGCACAGTCCTGAAATATATATATACATATAAGAAGAGAAAAAAAATTAGATTAATTATCTAAAAGCAGTGGTTCTCATTCTATTGTCTTTGGGGATCTATGTAAATTATTTGGTCCTCAGACCCTTAACCAGTGCTAGTGCTGTCTTGTGAGTACCATGGGGCCCCAGGCTAACCAGTGCTAGTGCTGTCTTGTGAGTACCATGGGGCCCCAGGCTAACCAGTGCTAGTGTTGTCTTGTGAGTACCATGGGGCCCCAGGCTAACCAGAATTTCGGAGCCCCAACAATCAAATTTCAGAAGAATGAAATATAACTAGCTGACTTAACGTGTTGACTTTTGGGACCATGTAGTAAGACGACACTGACTATGACCTATATATTTTAAAAAACAAAAACAATCTAAGAAAGAACGGAGATTGTACATCACACAATTGTGAAGCTGGAGGAGAACATAACACGCCAAAATAAGTTACAACCCGGTATACCACAGCTATACTAAGTTACAACCCGGTATACCACAGCTATACTAAGTTACAACCCGGTATACCACAGCTATACTAAGTTATAACCCTATATACCACAGTTAAACTAAGTTACAACCCGGTATACCACAGCTATACTAAGCTACAACCCAATATATCATAGTTAAACTAAGTTACAACCCAATATTTCACAGTTAAACTAAGTTACAACCCGGTGTACCACAGCTATACTAAGTTACAACCCGATATACCACAGCTAACTTAATGAAGCGGCACAAAACAGTGCAGTGTTATGACCATGGTTTGTGGCATGTGTTGTTACAATGTGATCAATTCTAACACAGGCCTAACACATGTTGCTCAATGAACCCGTCAAATGCCAGCCCTTGGGATAAAAACAAATGTTATTTTTCAAGATCCGATGGTACTTATCCCAACCAATCACAGTGTGTAAGAGGAAAGTAGAGAGTCCCTTGAAGAGCCCCCCCACCCCCACCCAAAGGCCATCTCCAGGCAGATGAAGTGCAGGTTCAGTTTCCGTTTAGGGGGGGGGGGACATCATGACTTTAAGAGGTGGGGGGGCACCCAGCAATGATTGGGGCATGAACCCTTCATCTTGTGGTCTAAGATCATGCATGCTCACCCTGACGAGATCCGTTTTTTTTTGGGGGGGGGGGCCTAGGTAAAGAAACCTGTCAAGACCCCCTATAGCAGAGGTTTTCAACCCCTGGGGGTCCGCGAGGAGCTTTAAAGGGGTCCGTGGGAAAGTCATAGAAAGTAGTGACTTTTCTTGTATAAAGTATTGCTTGGTTTGGTTGATTGGTTATCTTTTAGCTAAACAAAAAATACTAGCTATACCAATGTTTCAGACACAGACCAACAATGTGCGGAATTGAAAACATGGCTGGTATTTCCTTATATTTTCGCCTGAAGTCGAAACTAGACTCAGGTCCAAAGTGTGAGGGGGGGGGCTGGGGGCGGTGCGTTTTGTCTGGCCCCCTCTGCTTGTTTGCTCTACTTAGTGACAATTATTTCCTACCCCCCCCCCCCGATATTGGCCTGACCCCTGCTGTAGAATGCCTGGCCCCTGCTGTAGAATTTTCACGCTACGGGGCTGACTAGACTGCATACTACATGTCCTTGTGCAGTGAGTTTTTGAGTCATGTCATCTTGGCAATATTTCTTACCTACTGAGCTCTGACATCACTGTTTAAACATCCGGATCTGCGCAAGCGTGTGCATTATTGATAAATAGTCTGGTTAATCAGTGATTACAATTATTATAAATCCTAGATTGGCCTAGAAATAATCTTAGACAAAAGTTTTTGATTTGATATCAAATTGCTGGTATACACTTCGCATGTTAATTTAAAATGACACCCACAGATGAAATTCTAGCGATGAACCTATTATACTGTTATGTTGTTATTTGAATTGCTTATGTGACAAATACTTTTTGAAATGTTAGTAAACAACTCAAAATATTTGATGAGATTTGTATTTGTTGTATTATAGTATTATAATTAGAGAGCTCATTTTTCTAAACCAGCATAATGAATCGATGGCACACTTCTTTACAGGCGAGACATGGGTTGTCATTCTAGCTAATCTTGCAGACATTTTGAACATTTTGAACAGTTTAAATCTCTCATTGCAAAGACCTGAAAACAAAGTCGATGCCTTCCAGAAGGAACTTCGCATATGAAGGGGAAGGTGTGAAGAAGGCACCTATGATACGTTTCCATTGTTGGCTGACTTTCTTACAGTGAACAATATTTCGACAGGCGTCATTGCAGGCACCATTTAGAACCACCTACAGCAGTTGTCATATTACTTTCATCAGTATTTTGGCGACAACGATATCCGCGCATTTGATTGGATTCGATATCCCTTTGAATTCTATCTAACCAATTAAACTGGTCTCGAAGAAGAACAATTGTTCGAACTGTCGTCTGACAGTTAAGCAGACTGCCACTGTTGTCGTTCTGGCTAGCATGTTTCCAGGAGTACTCACTGCTGTCAGACAAAGCCATCAATGTCCTGCAAACCATTTTCTACGACTTACTTGTGCTCAACTGCATTCTCTGCTGTTACTGTTACCAAGTACAGGTCCTGACTGGACATTGAACATAAAATACACATATGTTTATTTCGCATACCACCATGTTTGGACAAACTCACTAGACATACCAGCAGAATAGATACTCGGTGATTGTTTCATTTTTTGATTTGACGTTTACATGTTGTGCGCGTAACTTAGGCTAGGTCTACCATTTATCAGAATTTAAGTAGATTGCATCTGCAAACTTACTAAGACATATTCTGGCCCAACCTGAGGTACGAAAAGTTGAGGCCAGGGCGCCTTGGGCTATGGGGGTCCGCCACCAGGGCTTGGAATGTCTGTAGGGTCCGCAGCATAAAAAAGGTTGAAAACCTCTGCCCTATAGCATATCGCTAGTGTTTTTTTTCTAGTTTGACCGCCCATAGGAAAGACCCTGTCCTGTTTTTTTTTAGCAAAAGAAATGGCATATTTATATCTCAAACAGCCAACAATTTAAATTAATAAACAAACCAAACTGAGGGCAACTCATTAAAATAATGACTTAAATCACTTCTAATTTGTTCCCCTGTATGCCACATCAAGGTTTATCATTATTTCAGCAATGTAATTAAAAACAAGGTAGAAAGCCAGACAAGTGCATTGCCAATTAGCCTGATGCATTACAGTGTTTAGACATCCTTTAAAAAAACAAAAAGGATGCTGGCAGCCAACAGTACTTCCCTAGTATTAGCTTGTCTCTGACAATAAGCTGATGGTATAGTGTAATCAATTTTTTTTTTTATTGTAGACTTATCTATCTAAATTGATAATTGGTTTAAAATGTAATTGTATTGTTTCTCTGTGGTTTTCAATTATACATAATCGTTTTTTTTTTTAGATGGAGGTAAGAAAAGCTATGCGGTCCCTGTAAGGAAGAGATGTTTTATCTCTTAGATCCTATAAACCAGGAAAGTTTTTGCAATGCCCTTCTCTCGATTCTCACCATAGCCCATGGTGCAATTACTATGGAGGCACCACGAGAGACACGGAGGTAACTTTAACCATGACCAATGTTCCCTCTAAGCTGAGCGCGTGAGCAATCGCTCACATGAATTCAGAGCGTAGCTCATACTACATGTACGATCGCTCACACCGATGGACGACATCACTTAAATCGCTCACAAATTCTGGCCTCAAACAAAATGTCATTCAGAGACAAAATTTTTCGCTCACTTCATACCACACCTTAGAGGGAACATTGACCATGACCTGAAAAATTTCCTAGGTTCGTACCGAAGATTGAACCTGGAACCCTCAGTTCGGCAATCGAACACTTAGACCATGTGACCATCCATCCCTATGGGGGTGGGGAATAGAATTGTTTATTAAAAAAAACAACAACTTTTTTTCAGTTTGTTTGGGAAAAGCTGTCAAACACTGTACTGTCAGTAAAGCAAAATGTTTTTGTTACCTATGAAACAGGGTTAATGAAAGTAGTTTATTTTTTAATAACAAAATTACTGGTCCCCATAAAAAGTACAGTGACCCTATTGCATTTTAAACTACAGATATTATGCATTAAAAAACATTTTTCAAATTTAAGTAAATAAATTTAGCTGCACAAAATGGGTGCAGCTCCCCATGGTTTGAGAAGCTATGAACTAGAAATATCAACTTTGTTATCCAATTATAAAAATTTGATAAATGAAATATAACTTACTTATTTCTTCAGAGATATACAGATTGAATATCCAGCATCCACTGAGTCGTCCTTTAGAATGAATACAATTGAGTGCAGTGCTCAAGTACATCAACAAAGTATGCAGAAAAATCCAAATGAGCTTTCTCTTGCCAGAGGTGCAGATACACATGAAATAAATTTAAATGAATCCCACTCAATAAATCCAAGTCAGAGCACACCAGAAATTACAAGTCCAATGATCAGCTAAATTTTGCTGTATAATGTCACCACCAGCCATTACTCCTATTACTGACGCCGATGCCAACATTTCTAATGGTGCTATTTTCAAACGAAACCTCTTCCAGAATTTGTATTGACCCTATGAATGAGAAATTCCATCTTAAATGTAAAACAAGACCTGAAAAAAAAAAAAGAGATAAAAAAATTGATACTCAGATTATAAGCATGTAAGTGTTCTCAATTCCTTAACCAATTAAAAACAACAACACTGATAAGATCTTAGCTATGTCTATTTTTTGTTTAGTGTGATTTTCTTCATGAAGTCAATTATTTTTGTTTTATTTGATGCTCTTAATCTTAATGAATTATCTAATTTATAAAACGTAATAACAAGCTTTTTTCATTCCCTGAATTTTATTTCAATTTTAAAGTCTTTGTACCTTTAGTAGCAAAGAGGTTTTTGAAGAACCCTGTTAACTTTTTTTTTTTTAATGTACTGTTCAACAATTTAAAATTAAAAGCAAATATTTTAGATACTGGTACTTGTGGAAACAGCATAAAACCACAGCAGAGGAAATATGTTTCCATTACTCTTATACTTAACTAATTTAACAGCATTGAAATGCTTATTTTTTTTTTTTTTTAATGTTTAAGGTTAACATTTGCAGAATAATTGTTTAAGGTTTCTGAGATCACACACAGGGCATGGTGCAGGTTATAGGTTTAAATCCAGTGACACCATGTGTCTTCTGTGGCTGGGTAGGCTGGGCAGAAGAGGTAATCATGATTCTTGTAAGACTATCAAAGTTTATATTGTATGCCTTTGCTGGTTTAAAAAAATAAATTAAATGTATCAAAAAAAACCAAAAAAAAAACCAACTGAAACACAGCACAAATTAAAAAAAAAATGATACTGACATTTACATTTTTCCTGGCCAATAATCTGTGAAGTTTAAATCCAAATACATAAAATGACTACCAATAAGTTTTTTAGGACTTATCTCCAATGAAATGAAAAATGTAATAATTTCATTTGATTGGGGCACATTTGGCCTTTTGAGTTTTAATTTTCAAATAAGACCATTAAACGTTTTTTGCTAAAATGGGAATTAAATTTTGGTAAGATTTATGTAAATTTCCTGTTTCTGAATTTAGAAACATCCAGTGCTTTCATTTAAATTAAAATTACAGTGAAAAAAGAGCTTAATCAAATACTTTTCAAGTAAATGCAGGTCAATTTTTTTCCCTTTAGGAATATGCTATATGTCAGCACTCACTTACCCCACAAATGGCTTTTTTAAATTTATGATTCAATTTATTTGAAATTTTAACATGTCGCTCAAAATTGATTATAGATTATATTTTAGACAAATTTTAAAATTTATACTGCTGCACCGTTGAATTTTAAATTATTATGACTTAAATATCATTTTATGACACCATTTTCCTCACTGTGACCATGACTTTTCTTAATCAGCTTTTCACTCTGCACAGCCTGTCAATTAAATCTATCTAGCGCTGGGCAGCACTTTGGTAACCAAATAGATCTGCATGTTAAAGCACAATCAGCATGATGTGAAAGACGGGCACTGCAAAAACTAAGCCATTTGTGGTTCACAGGATCTAGGAAGTAAACATCTTATTCCTATAAAAAAAAAGATTAAAAATCATTTTATAAACTTATAAAATTAAGGCACTTGTTATGGGACCAAACGTGACCATTATATTAGGGTATAAGGAACATGACATATATAAATTTTTTTTTTTTTTTCAGAATTTTTTTTTTCAGGATTAGGGTTAGGGTGTGGAGCAATATTATCTACGGCTGGTACCCGGGTAAAAAAAATACGGAGACCACACGTTGGTCCCGTAACAAGTGCCTTAATTTTATAAGTTTATAAAATGATTTTTAATAAGTTTATAAAATGATTTTTAATCTTTTTTATAACACTTTCTTTAAAACGAAATCCAATACTCAGATATGTTCAATCTAATTATATTGTTTTCTTTTTGGTTATCATTTCATTTCCCTCAAAAATGGTACACTTTAACCAGTAAATTAAATAGTAAATTACCATTTACCATGAAAGTTGTTTTTGGTCTAAACACACAAGTTGTTATGTTTCAGAATTGAGGTTACAGAAAATTAAGTCACGTAGAGTGCTCTCCCATCAATCAAGCTGAAAAAGATTTTTTTTTTAATTATTGGTGTTTATTAAAAGCTTTAAGCCATTAAGCATCTATACATTTTAGCTAAAATTATCATTTTAATAACAAACTTTAATATTTAATTATATGCGATCAATATCTGGGTAACTGTCTATAAGCCTGGTTTTGAGTATCTTGACCTTGTTTTTCTTTTTTGGCATATTTTCATGAATTTTCATCATCTCTGGCTAATACAGGAAATCAATAATGGGAGGGCTTTATAAAAATAAATTGATATGTAAAAAATGTCAGATCTTCGGCCATCTAGGTATTTATAAATTAATTAATTCAGTTAAATGATCTCATTTTATGGGAATACGTAACTGTAATAGTAACTTCTCGCACACGTAATGTTAATTTTAAATAGGTTTAAATTATCTTTAGCTAAACTGCCTAAGGCATGTCACTCAGTCAGGCCATCACCAACATTAAAAAACAAATAATTCAGAGTTAACTCATTAACTTAGTCCCTAAATTAAAAGAATGGTTTAATTGGGTTAAATGTATCTCATTGAAAACACCATTACAGTTGGCTTCATAACCTGGCTGCACTTTAAGTCAGTCCAGAAGCGGATTAAAGTCAGCTGGGCCTCCTTTAATTTTAAAAATAATGGCATTTGTTGTCTTTAAAAATATAGTCACAGGCATAATAACACTTTAGTTTTTGGAACTCCTTGCTTTAGAAGTCGGGCCCTGGTTGATCGCCCTGTATACTCTGTTAAATCTGCCTCTGCCCCCACCATCCCCAGCTCAGCCTATTATAATAGTCTATAATGTTATTAATATTATATTGTTTTTTCTGGTTACAGGACAACTGTGCTTAGCATTCATTTATAACAAACAAAGCTCTTATTATATATGAGGAATCTGCAGGAGGAAAGAACCTAGTCATCAAGTTACTTCTGTCTTCTCCTGTACCTAACTATGATCTTTTTCTAGCTTTCTACATATTTTAATAACAATCGAAATGAACTAGTATTGTTACAAGCTAGAAGAGTTTTAAGTTCAATCAATGGAAAATAGAGCATTAAGTCATATCTAAAATTTATTTTTCTCCATTGTAGTATTGTTTGACTGCCTGTTCTTCCTGTAGCTTCCATATGTACATTAAATTAAATTATAATCATTTCATAGTAGCATTATGCTATCAACTAGAAAATACTTCTTTGTACATATTAACTATAAATTAATCATTGAAATTTAAAAATGCTACAATATAAAATGCTCCTATATAAAAAAAAATATAACTATTTTATAATCCATGCATATTATGAATATATTTTTTAGGAATCGGAAAGCAGTAAACTATTCAAGTTTTGGTGACTGCTCAGACGGTAAATTCATTATGATTAATACACATATAAAATATATAAGAAATTGAAATATAATAATTTAAACTCAAATGTAGTTTATATTTTTGCTCTCTTGATTATTTTATTTTTTTTATATTTATAAGTTTGTTCTTTTTTTTTTAAGATGATTTTGCTGACAATACACCCCCACCATCAAAAAAACAAAAATCATCAAAAACATCAGACAAAAGTAAAAGGAAGAATCCAGACTTAGAAAGTGGCAAGGACAGTGGCACAGAAAAAGTTTCCCTCTCTGGGAAAAAACCGTATGTCAATTATAATTCAAATGCCATTATATAAAAGACAGTAAAAAAGTGTTCAAAGAAAGACTTGTATCCTATTGGGAATATCTTTTTCATGAGCCTTTAAAGTTGTAACCAATTACTCTAAATGAAAAGATTCAATACATCTTGAAAAATATAAATAAAATAAAAAATGGGCCATTTTATCAGGAATTAAATCTATATTGAATTAATCTGTCAAAAACTTCCCTGGTAATTTATTTTCATTTGTGATTTAAATTACTTTTGATTTTTTTAATTGTTCAAATTGTATAAGTTCAGCTGTCATATTTTTCCAGGAGGCCAGCATTATCTGAAAAGATTTATGAAAGAGAGTTAAAAGAGGCTTTACAACTATCACTAGTGGAAACAGGGCAGTCCCAAGAGGTAGCTGTTGTGCACAGAAGTTCAGATTCTGATTGTAAAACTGATTTATTTAAAATTAGACTTGAAAACACAAAAGCACAGAATACTTCTCTATTCAATGTAGACATCAAGCCTACACTAGAATCTTCATTACCTAGAGCTCACCAAGAATCATTAGATAATAAAAATAAAAGCCAACCTGTATCTAGTGTACCATCTATCTGCACTGTAATGGACGATAGCATAGAAGTTCTTGATGAATCTGACTGTAGAAGAATGAATAAAAATAAATGTAAATCTACTAAGACTGTTACTCAAAAGAAACAGATATCAGATGGTAAGTATTGCTGTTTAGATTTTTTTTATTAGATTATGTTCAAACATACACTTGTGTTCAATCATACACATGTTTTCATCTTCTTTTTTTTTCATCCAAAATTTGGAATGATTTTCTACAGCTAGCTTTTGAAAAGAAAATAATACTTGCCTATGAATTAAAGGATAAGTCACAGACATATTTTATTTTAGATAGTAAAAACAAAAAATTAACAACCTGAGTTTTTAAATCAAGACTGCGAGGTTGTTCAGTCAATATATTGATCATCACATTATAAATAGTTTTTTTTATGATTTACTGAAATCAAGTAGTAATTTAACTACAACATATTCTTTTAATTCAATGGATAAAATAAGCTTACCATACTAATTTAAGTTGATATTACAGCTGTCCAGCTTAAGGGCTGTATTACTATAAAATTATCATAAAAATAAAGGTTATATTTTATGCCATTTAAAAATATGTCTAATAAATGAATTTCCTGTTAATGAACCAGAATTTTGCAATGCACTATACACAAACAACACTCATGAGTCTAATGTTATACATTTATGGTAAATTTATATTATTAACTTATCTTCAATGTATATATAGAATGGACAAATGTTTATGTCACATTTTTATTTATTGTGTGAAATGCAGTTATTCTCCAGAGATGATTTTAATGCTAAATAATGCCAAAAGATTCTCAGAATTTTATTGAAAACTATTTCTTAATGAATGATTTGATCAAGCTATTTGAATTTAATAATGTAAATGTTTGTAGTGAGACTAATATTTTACTTAAGTATAGCTTAATGAATTAACAAAATTCATGTTTCATAAACTAGCAGTGATAGATATTCTGTATCTTATTCTAGGAAAATTTACAGAATATTAATAGTTTTTTTTTTTTTTTAAATTAATCGATTCATAAATATTTTGCTTCAAGATGAAAGCGAAGATGAATACAGCAGTGATGATGAAAGTGATGAAACAGATTATGAAGAAGATAGTGGAGAAGAAGGTGAAGATAGTGACATGGACTTCAATGAGAAACCTCAGAAAAAGAAGACAGCAGTGACACCCAGATCAATAGCTCAGCCTCCGAGGTTGAAACCTATAAAGGTAAAAAAACATGTCACAAACACAGGCTCAGATGAAGACAGTGACATTGACTTCAATGCAAAACCTCAGAAAAAGAAGACAGCTGTGACATCACCCAAATCAAATGCTCAACCTCCAAGGTTAAAACCCATTAAGGCTGAAAAAGATACCACAAACACATCCCCCAAAACAAGTAAGTTTTATTTTAGAACATTATTCACCATATATTTGCTAAAGTAAATTTAAATAAATAAATGTTGCTGAAGTCTTCTGTGCCATTCAAAAAAGGAAAATCAATATTGTTATATTTTTATGCTTTTTTTTTATAATATTACTACTTTAGCAGTAATTTGTTGTAGGGTTTTTATATATATCTATATGTTATGTTGTGCTGATTTACTGTTCATATAATTATTTTTAACTTTATTTAGACAAGAAATCTTCAGCATCCGTTCCAGTGACTCAACATTTAAGCATTTCAAACATGGCATCAGCAAGTACTGTGTCAAGTTGTTCACATGAATCACCATCTGAGTCAGCCATCAGAAAAAGCAATATGAAATCAAGCACCATAACAACCAAAGTAAAACTAGCGAATCCACCAACTTCTCTTACCTCCAGTTGGAAACCGCCTGGTAAAATGTTTAGTGATCACTGACTTTAAATTGCTTAGTATGATTTTTATAACCTTTTGAATTATTGGAAACAAGATTCACATTTTAGCAACTTTTTAACAGCAGCTGATACCAATTTTATCATTTGGATTAATGAACAATTAAATAAATGAATGATTTACAACCTATTTCATTCAATAATTAATGGTTCTTTACAAATGTATAAATACTATAAAGCATGAAAATAAATTATTTATATGTTATCATTCTCTTGTTTACGGCAGCTATGGCCAGCCCTGGGAGCTGTAACAGTTTATCCACAGTCAAGTCCCCTACAACTGGTTTAAGGCTTGGTTTGTCACGACACCAGAATATTAAACCTTTACATAAAGGTTTTAAAATTATGTAATATTCTTATTACATTTGTTTTTAAAAAAATATTCTTTTGAATTCTTTCCTCCTCATTTTTAGACATTTTTAATCTGTCCATTGTTTGCTTATGAATATTTTAATTTTAGCAGCACAGGATGTTTTGTTTGGTAGAAGAATGTTATTTATTATGTATAAATGTGACTTTTTGATATTTATGTAAATATTTGTTATAAAACATCATCTTATTTTTTGATGACATGTTACCTACAATTTCCATATTTGAGGAATGATATTTCAAATATTTGGATGGCAGATAGTCAATAAATTATCAATTGAGGATAGAGTGCACAAAAAAACGTTTTGCAGCTATTGTGTTTTTTTGACATGTTAATAAACTCCATGTACTTATATTTGTATATGCCTTTGTTATTATTTTTTTTTATAAATGTAGTACCTAGACATTCATACTTTAATTATTTTCTTGTATACGGAAGATATCACAGGTGATACATTATTTCATTTGACTAGCAAAATTAGGCCTTTTTATGGTGAAACAAGTTTTAGGCCCACAGTAGACTCAATCATTCATTTTATAAATATAATTTTTTGACATTAAATTTGTTTACTGATTTCCTTGTATTACTCAGCAACAGATCTCTGATGCACTTAGGAATTGGTGACTTTTTCTTACTTCCTCCCCTCTATTATACATTAAAAACTAAATTTTTATTGAAACAAGTCTTAAGAATAAACGAGATGTGTCCATCCTTTTTAATTTGATCCCAAGATTATTTTAACTGATATGATTGGTCACTTATATTGAATGAAAGCAAGCACAAACTAAATGAAAAAAATAATTTTATAAATCTAGTTTTCAGAATAAAATAAGTTGCTTGAATAATATATAAACAGCAATACCTGCTATAATGAAATACCGAAAAGTCAAATATCTGGAAATCAGAGCATACATTTTGAGAACATTTGGCCTTAAGATTTAAAATTGATTCGAAAATTGAATGTCCACAATTTTTTTTTTACTATATCTTAGTAATAAGGCCACCAATATGCAACTTATAACATTTATCCCATAGTTAAAGCATCTGGTGTGGCACGAAACATTTTTGTATGCAGAGTTTAAGCTATTCTCTTTTCTTTCTGCTTTCTTTTTTTTAAACATAATAACAACCTATAACTTAGTGTGTTTGCTATTTTACATTTCCATTAAATTCAAGAATATTTACTGCTAAATAAAAGGACATGATAACCCATATTTAATGATTTATAGAAGAAAGACGGATTAAAATTTCAAGAAAAGAATAGAGTCTGGTCTGGGTTACAAATGCAACTTTATATATATTTTGAATGATTTTAATAAATAAAAAAAAAAATTAAATAATAAAAAAAGAGGGAGAACATTTATTAGAACATGATGAACCAATTAAGCATTTATTATTGTTCATTTGTTATTTAAGTGTTTATTAATTATACACATATTTCACGTTTAATTTATTTTTTTAACTAGAAACATAGGAGAGATAAAGCACTCCATATTGCAGTATAAAATAAAGAGGCAGATTTTTCAATGCCAATGGTAGAGAACCAGGCCCCCCCCCTCCCATTTGTTGAGGCATCAGAAAGCTCAATTGATACTAAGAAAGTCCAATTTCATACACAGAAAGCCATGATTTTTACATAATTGATATTTTTTTAGGGATGCAGTAGTGTCTTCTGGCTCTGTACCCTGGGCCTCAATTAAGTTTAAGTGACGTCCTTAGGCAGTAAGCCAGGTTAATGTCTCTATTATTATATTTAGTCCGCCTCTGGCAGTATATTGAATTTCAAAGCTATCACATACTTAAGTTTAACTCTTTGATGTGTTTGTTTATACACTTGAATTTTTGTTTTTTATTTAGAGCTTTAACATTTTTATCTATTTGATTGTCAAAGCTGCACCCCCCACCCTTTCCCCACAACCCGAAAATAAAGAAAAAAGCGAAATGTTTGTTTACTTTCGTTACACATAAAAGACTTCCGTAATGATCTTACCTTCACTTTCAGTAATAGAATGTTGGATATAATGATGCATAACCAGTATTACTGTTACTAATCAAGATAGAATGCGATTAAATGATTAAAAGTAACAATTCAATTAAAACAAAAAAATGATTGTGTCGGGTTTTACTTTGAAGAAGAGGTATTTTTTTTTATTTCGCATATTTTTCCATACGAAGTGGCTACGCTTACGTCAAGCGCCTTCTATTATTATATCTATTGACGTAAGCCGGAAAAAAAAATACGAATTACGTCTTGATGTTACCGCTGCCACTGCGTAAACAAAAAGGGTTAGGGATAAGGTTAGGGTTAGGGACAGTGTTAGGGTGTGGAGAAATATCTATTGACGTAAGCCGGAAAAAAAAATACGAATTACGTCTTGACGTAAGCATAGCCTGTCCGTTTTCCATAATGATTGATGTTGTTAACTTGTCAATGACAGTCAATGAGTGAATGACTAAGTAATAAAAAGAAAACGACTCTAGTATTGAGTATTGCTGTACATTGTGAATCAAGTTATTTAAATTAATGCAGTGGATTATAGAAATTAAAACAATCATTGGGGATCGACCGCACTTCTGCCCTGCCCTCTTTTTCTTAGTATTAAATCTTTGCCTTTACTCATTACTGGCTTTAGTTTAAAGGAGGAAATCAACAAGATGGTCGAGTCCATTTTTGTCTTTGAAAATTTAAGAATTCTCGTTCTTTTACCCGTGGCATAAACGCATTTGTATTAAATTTATCAAATAATTCTTCTTCCACCTATTCTTTGGTGTTGATGGGTAACTTGATGGCTATGAGCCTATTTTGCCACGCCTCCAAATTTGAAGCCTTTTGGCAGGCATTGACATTTGCCCAGGTGGGTGCTGGCATGGGTTATCTAAACAATCTCTAATGAAGCAAAGTGGTCATGTAGAAAAGGCACTACAAAATGTCCCTATTATTAGCTGATAGCAGCTTTCATTTAATTTTTAACCTTACATGTGTACAGAGACCCAATCTGATGTTCTTCAACTGATCCCATATTCATATACTACTCATACAACTGTTCTTAACCACTTTATCTTTTGTTAGCATTGGCATCTATAAACAGTGCCGGCTTTAGGTATAGGCGATATAGGCAGCCGCCTAGAGCGGCATTATTTCAAGGAGTGGCAAATTCCAGCAAAATAAAATAAAATGAAAATATAAAAATTAAAAATAAAATAAATAAATTTGATACAGATTTAATGGAGGATCCAGCTAAATGACCAGATCGTTGTTTTCTTATTCAGCATGATCCAAAGCAGATCAAATTTGAGTCTTGTTTCCAAAAGATGAAAGTGGGAGACAATTTTCTAATTACCACTATACGCGCAAACTGGCTAACGGAGAAACTTTAAATGGAAATGGTTGATTTATTCTACGTGAGTAGAAAAAGTATATTGTTTTTGCTGCAGAATATATAACAGGAGTAAATCTGCCTTAGCTACACATGGCAGTTGTGACTGAAAAAATATGTCTAGTATATTGCAGTATCATGAAAAATCTCCAGATCATTTAACCAGTTATCATGATTGGAAAGAACTAAAAATGAGGATAACATAATAAAACTATTGATGACGTGAATCAGCGCCTTATAAATCGTGAAGCGAAACACTGGAAGGATGTATTAGAAAGAATAATATCTTTGGTCATAGTACATGGAGTTCAAAATTTACCCGAGAGGGCAGTCTGATCGGTTATATACATCTCATAATGGAAACTTTTGAAATTTGTTGAAGTTATTGCGGACCTTGATCCGGTAATGAAAGAACATATAAAACGTTTAAAATCAGATGAAATTCATGACCATTATTTAGGAAAAAATATTCAGAATGAGATCATTCAACTGTTGAGTAAGGAGGTAAAAAAGAAAGTGATAAATGATCTAAAAATGCAAAATATTACGCTAAGTTCTCAATTGCACACCAGACGCCAGCCACAAAGAACAGATGACAATGATTGTTAGATTTGTTACAGCAAATGAATCGACAAATGACAAACCTTCAGAAGTTTCTATCAATGAACACTTCATTGGATTCGCAGAACTTGAATAATCTACAGGTGCAAGTATGTAGAAAATTTTACTTAAAAAGCTGTCAGATTCAGGCATTTTTCTAAATGACAAGAGGGGACAAAGCTACGATAATGGAGTGAACCAGCGGGGAATACACAATGGTGTCCAAGCAATAGTTAAAGAGCTAAATTGAAGAGCCCCCCCAAAAAAAAATAAAAATGTTATTGCTGATAGTAACTCATAAAAAATTGACAAATATTTGCCTTTAAAAACTTGGAACAGCCCCCCCCCCCCCCCCCAAAAAAAAAAATCCTGGGTACGGTATTGTTAGAATATGTCCAAAACAAAGAGGCAGCAGGTTTAACTGTTAACAAGTTATACGCAACACGTTGGGAAAGTCGAGTTAATGCCGTGAAGGTAATTCGATACAAAACAGTTGAAATTTACGATGCACTCGTTTCAATTGCTGGATACATTTCCCTTTCTGGACTACGTGGAACCCAGTCCCGTGCAGAAGCTAAGGGAATAGCACAAAAAATGCTCGATTTCAAGTTTATTTGTTCATTAGTGATTTGGTATGATGTTTTATTTAAGATCAATATATCTAGCAAAACATTTCAAGAAAAAGATCTTGATTTAAAGAAATCAATTCAACAATTGAACACAACTAAAACAATGCTCCAGAATTATAGAACAGATGAAGGTTTTACCAAAGCAATTACAACAGCTAAATCATTGGCTGAAGAATTTGGTATTGAGTGCAATTTACCTACGGAAATACAAATAAGATCTCGACTAAGAAAGAGACAATTTGACTATGAAGTTTCAGACGATCCAATTCTCCAGCCAGAAATGAATTTAAGAGTACTTTTTTTTCAACCAGATATTGGATACCGCAATTCAATCAGGTAATGATCGATTTATGCAGTTAACATCTCATAGCGATTTATTTGGATTTTGTATGACATTAAAAAACTGGAGAAATGTGATAAAAGAGAGGTTTTCAAAGATTTCATGGACCTTTCAATTAACTTATCTATGTGGAATGGGCATGGTTGCTCTTTTTCCGAATGTGTACGTGACATTGCGAATTTCGCTTACACTTCCGATGACAGTGGCGAGTGCAGAGAGAAGCTTTTCGAAGCTCAAACTCATTAAAAGCATATCTTCACTCTACCATGTCTCAGGATCGTTTGGTTGGTTTAGCTACAATATCTATAGAGAAAACGATTGCAAAAGATTTGGATCTGACCGAAGAAATTGAAGAGTTTGCCTCTGCAAAAGCTAGAAAAGCATATTTTCTTGAATTCTCTTCAATTTTTTTAACGCTTAATAAACATGACATTTCATTTTTAGAGCGTTTTCGAAAAGAAATGCTCTATTGTCCCCGTTTTGTCTGTCTGTCTGTCCGTCATCACCCTAGATCTCAACAACCATAAGTCCTAGACCCATGATGTATATATCATTTTGTAGGTCTTGGCCTGCCAAGAAATGACTTTTGTCCGTTTCGCGATCTGACCTCTGAGGGCCGTAAAAGGGGGCTTGTAAAGTACCGTTTTTTACTATATAAGCTATATTAACATAGGAGCGCCCTAGATATCAGTAACCATAAGTCCTAGACCCATGATGTATATATCATTTTTTAGGCCTGCCAAGTGTACATCAAAAGTCCATTTCGCGATCTGACATCTCAGGGCCGAAAAAAAGACTTTCTTAGGTACCGTTTTTGCTTATATTTTAAATATAAATAATAAAAGCTAATCAAAGGGGCGTAATCATTATTTATTTTTTGTAACAGTTATTCAATATGATTACTTTCCTCTCTTTTTATCAAAACACGGAAAAAAAAATACGGATTTCGTTCGCCGAAAATGCTCTAAAATGTCCTTTGTGCGAAACGGAAAAGACTTAAATTGCTTGTTTTTTTTATTTTTCATTACTTTTTTAACTTATCAAAAAAAAAACTTCCTAAAATACATTACGTATTCTTAAAACTCTAACTTTTATAAAGTTTCCAAATTTTAAAAATGTATTATAAGAAATAGCATTTATAGAGTTTTCTTAGAAAAATGAAACTAAAAAGGGCAGCATTTTCGTCCTTGCCTATATCACAAAAATGTCTAAGGCCTGCACTGTCTATAAAATGTTTCTTTGTAAATGTTGAAATTTTAGTGGATCTGGGGTTTTTTTTTTTCATCATATTTGATTTAATTTGTTAACATTTCCTGTCATTTTCATTTGTAGCATTTACTTTTGATGTCTAGCAGCGAGCCTGCTGGTATGGTAACCTTTAATTAGATCTGTTCTTACGATAGGCAAACTTGGCCATTGCTTAGTACCTTAGTACCTCGCTGCAAATGGGGCCCCTTCATGTATTAATTCTTATTAAATCTGATGCTAAAGTTCAGGGCACCCAAACATCTCTCGAAGTCTCTGCTTAGGGTCTAAAAATACCTCCATTGTAGGAGTGTCTGTGGCTATGGTTTATTAATGATAAGTATACATCTGGGAGCTCATGGTGTTTTGCTTTTTGAAATGCCTCTCTGCATCATGTGTTGGACGTTCCAGTAAAAGGTTAAATCTCTTCAAGTTAGTACAAGCATCTCTCTCCTTTTTGTTTATATTTGTTTTCTTCTTATCAATTCACTCTAACCTTTTTATACTTATTTCTAGATTTTTTTTTTAGTACAAGATTTTTTTATCAGATGATGTCAAATTATGTTCTCTAAAACCCAGCTAATTAAATGACTACTGTAGGGTACTTTATTTATAATGCGAATTAGAAAATAATTTTTTATCAGTGTAAATTTTCTCTCTGCAATAGAATTACAACCAGGATAAATGTTTTTAAATAACTTAATTACTTGCTCTATTTTTCGATGAATCAGATTTACTAAACACATTTTGAGAAGTTCAATTTTTTGTAAATATCAAAATATAGAAATTTTGTATTGATTATGCACTAAATATTTGAATATTCTCCCATATCATCAATTATGATTTGTTAAATCTTTTTTAATGTTATTTGCTTTGTTATTACTTTAAAACTAAACTGTCATTTCTAATTTTTTTTTCTTTCAGATTGAATTGTGATGATTCTAATGTCGTCTTGCCTGGTCAACACAGTCATTGTGTTCGCTGTCGCCAAGTAAATTGTTCCCAGTTTGTAGACAATGTAACAGCATGTGTCATTGTCACCTGTGGACTGTGTGGATGGCGCTGTCATGAGTGCAAGCAAGGGGAGCATGTACTTAATTGCCCAGAAGAGCGTGTCCCTTGTGTTAATAAAGAATATGGGTGCCCACATGTTTTGAAAAGAGGTAAAATGGCGAGTCATTTACCCGTGTGTCCTGCGAGTGTTGTTTGCTGTGCTGAGGAATGGAGCAGGTAATGTAATAAAAAAATCATTATTATAGTAGTAAACTTGCACTAATGATTGATGTATAATTATTTCAAATAAAATACTAATAAACATAAGATACATATTATTTACAGTGATCATATTTATAAAACCTTATTTTTGTTTAGGTGGCCAATGCATGCTAAAGACAAAGGGATGCGTCTTCCTCTTCCAGCTACAAAAGCGTATCTTGACTGTGGGCAGCTAGATGTTGGTCTTGCCATGCGAGATCAGAGAATGTTGATTGATGCCCTTAGAGCACCTCACAAACTGCGCCGCACTCTGAGGAATCACTTGACCCAAAAGTACCCAGCCGCCCCTTTGACTCATAGAAACTCTTCATTTGATTCAGATGCTGCAGCTTCAGCAGACACCTCACAGACGGTTTCTGATGATGAGACTGACGCACCTTGGGATCTGTCAAAACCCCATCCTGGGTTGAAAGAAAGCATCAGAAGCCGACTGTTTAAAGTAACTAAAGAAACGACAGACAGTGTAGCCAGTGCCTTAGAAGAAGCGTCCCTGACTGTAAATACTTCGCCGATAAGATGTCCAGATGGGGGAGATAATCAAGATATTTGTTGTGCTTTGTGCAGGAAATCTCCTGAGAGTGAAACTGTACATTCAGAAGTTCGTTGTAATGAAGAACTTTCAACAGATCAAATGCAGGATGTGCCGGAAAACGCTAGGAATGTTGATCCTATTGAAAAGTCCACAACCTCATTAGATTCAGCTGGTAGGTCACCGCGAGCATCCCAGTCAGCCGAAAGATCAGTGAGGAGTAGTGTATCCTCCGACCGCTTCAGTGACACTAGCTCCAGATCAAAGTCCATCCTGCGTGACTTCGGGGGAACTCAGCTGTACAAGCTGCAGGGCTACCTCCCTGAAGAAGGCCAAGAAATACATCTGGGTAAAATGCTTGGTGTCAACATCGGTTTCGAGTGTATCAACAAGTATGTGGCCAAGCCAGCCAGCATGTACACTTTTATCTGTGCTCAGAATTTTAGGCGTGATGAATACAGGTGGCATTTTAAGGTTGGTTTGGTTGTTTAAAAAAAAATACAAATAATAATGGTGGCTTCTCCATTCGAAACATGTTTTTTTTTTTGTTCTTAAATCCACTGTTTAAATAGTTTCTGTGGTTTTAAATGTAGTACGTTAAGTCTGAAATTGTAAATATTATCATACAAATTAAATTAACATATGTGCATATTGCATTTTAAAATTTTGCATTGCAGAGGCGTTGCAAGATACACCTAGTAATAATGAATATTTTAGCTGTACTTATGAAATGTATTTCAGAATGTTCATTTAGAAATCCATCAAGGTTTCTGTGGGTGGCTTGAACAACGATGTCCTTTGGCTTACCTGGGCTGCACATTTTCCTTCCAACGCATGGAGCCCATGCAGCCTAACAGGCAGCTGTATCACTCTCCACTTTTAGAGAGTTACGGATTGAGAAGCACTGTCCAACCAATAAAAACACCTGGCTCAAAGAATGCGTGCAGTCACGACTGCTCTCAGCTGAAGACACCGGCCAAAGAACTCTTGGAAGAGAAGAAAGAAACGCACAAAAGTGGATCAGCTTGTACTAACACGGTTCCAAGCATCAGCAACTTATCCGAGGTAGACAGAAACTTCACACTGTTGCCTTCCGACCAGTTCAACCTGTGCCATGCTAATTTGGACGACGGGGCTGCCAGGTCTGGTTCAAAATCTGACTCTTTGGAAACCTCACCGGAGAACCACGTTCAGAACCATGACAGGAAACAGTTTATGAGGGTCAAACCGACAGTGTACACCGCCATGAATTGGGACTCCAAAGTTTTGTTTCAATATGATGTGGAGGAAGAATGCGATGTAGACCAGGATGGGCATGGCGGCCATTACAGTCTGACTGGTTTGCCCTTTGAAATTTTACAACATATAGGTAAATATTAATTTTTTGGGCCTGACTTTTTGACATTCAGTTTGCTAAAATAAATCAATGTGCAACAAATGCAACGTTATATAGCACCTTACTCTTCCAAGTCCTAAAAATGCTATTCACTGTGCAATGTCAGTCTGAACGACTGTTTACACAACTCTTAACTTTGAGGCATTTTTAGATGCACTTGCCACATTATATTGTTTTCTCCTGCCGTCAGGCATTCAGAGCATCTTTTTCAAATAGATAAGTAGTTATTGATGTGGTCTCACAAGTACAAGTATTACAATGAAACGTGTTCAGTTGTGACATTATTATCCCCCCTTCCTTCCTCATTGAAAATGTCAGTGGAGTGTGTGTTATTGCAAACTTAACTTTACATCAGGTAGAAAGTGATAAAATGAATGATCTGACAGATATTTCTGTATTCATTCTTAAATTATTTATTGATGCTAATTCAACTTAATGAAATTCTGTTGTTTTTTTTTTCCTTCTTTTTCAGCCAAACATCTAGATAGTTTTAGTTTATGTAACTTATCTCTTACCTGTCACTTGTTGCGTGATGTGTGCTCCAGTCTTCTCAATGAGCATGGGATAGTTTTATTGAACTGGCAAAGATACAAGCTTGCGGAAGGGTCAGGATATACATGGAAGGTAGCCAACAAGGTTGGTGAAACTTGCTTGTATGAATTTTAAGACTGTGTATGTTACTTATCATATTTATCAATTTTAAAAAAAAAATAGGGATGGGAAGATGTACATTTTTTTTTTTTACCAATTCTGATACATCTATAGACTTCTCCCTAAAATACAGATTCTTATACGATTACAGCTATTTAGAACTTACAGACATTATTAATACTTGAAAACAGGCAGGGGCAAGGCGTGAGTTTTGCTGGTCGTAGTCATATTTATAGAAAATGCTATACAATGGTACGGTCTTATTGAATATAGTTAGCATAATTATTCATAACAAAATAACTAAGTTTGAATATATATATATATAACTTTCATCTATATAAATACCGTATATTTTGTTAGTCACTTATGCAAATATATAAATCTATGTTTGTTTGTGCATTGTATATAGCATAAAAAAAAATTAATTTTTCTCTAAGAGTTATGACCGGCAACACTCACGCATTGTTCCTGAAAACAGGTTAGATTCGAGTCCAATAATTAGAAAGAGGAATCCAATCTTTTTTATTTCTGATGCAGGTTCCAATCCCTCAAAAAGTTCAGATTTTTTCCAATCCACCCTAAACATATACAACAAAATCATATTTAAAAAAAGTATTTTAAAAAAAGGTATTTATTGAAATATGTTCTCTCTTTCAACAGCGTTGGCTGTTCAGTACCAGTTTCGAGCCCATCCGATCTTGGAAATTTACTGACAACCACTTAACAATGGGAGATCATCTGAAAGTTTGCCCTTACAATAAAGATATATTGTCACATCCACGACCTTTCAAGGTCACAGAGTTGCCGTCTCAGCCGATTTCTGGCGAAAATTCTCATAATAATAAGGCGCTGTCCTGGCTTGTGTCCCGCTCCTCTCCTGAAGAGCCGACATCTGACAGTCAATTATTCTGATGGAGTGCATCGCATGATTTTCCAACTCTAAGTTAAGCTAAAGCTAGTTTATTTTTAGTGATTTGGCAAAAATGTATCTCCTATTTCTTGAGCATGTGTCATTGTGGATGTTAATGTGTAATGGAGTTTATGTTCTTTTTGACAAACCATTGAAAAAGTTTTTTCATGTAACGATGTAAAAATGGTTTAAAACAAATGGTCTTGCTTTCTGGGATAAAATTGTGATCATCATCAATTTTTTTTTATATAATTGAATTTTGCTAATGTAGTCACGTTGTTTTTTTTTTAATTTTTGACATTATTAAATTAAATTTTTTCTCGACAAGTAAGATACATATATATAAAAAAAAATTATTATCATAAATTTAGAAAATAATTAACAAGATTAGATTTATATCAACAGGGGATTCATTTTGTGTGTAAACATTTCAAATTTATAAAATGAAAGCATGATTCATTTAATATTCTGAGGGTAATATTGAACATCCATGAGTTTCAGTAAGTCCTTAATAATAAAAAAAAAATTTCTATCTGTAAGTAGCTTACATTTTTTACATCCGGTTGAAAAACAACAGCACTCCAGCCAAAACATAACCTAATGGTGACTGGTTGTCAGATAATAATTTGAATGTCACCGGTATAATTATTCTGTCAAATAATTAATCAGTGGTTTAATTTTCTATTTTCTGGCTATCTTTTTTTCAAACCTTATACATGTACATGTATTTGTTAACTTATTATAGCTGTCAAAATTCATCCATAATTTTTTTGTTGTTTGCTGGATTGTAATATACTTAATTTTCTTCACACACAAAAAAAATATATATAAATAATTTATAAATTACTCTTTATTACTGCTGATTTTAAATTTTTTTATTATAATATAGCTTAGCTTTATCATTTAAAAAAGAAAATCTTCTATTGTTTTGAATATCTATTGACTTGAGCTATTGATGTGGTATATAAAAAGAAAGAATTCTGTACATAGACATGGTGTAATTGTCTTCAGCACATGTGGGACATAGGTTAGTGTAATATTGTACTCACTTCAAGGTCTGGGCTTCAGTTTTCTGAAAATGGCTTCAAAATTTTTATCATCTGGTATTTTCTGCTCAAGAGACAGCTTACACATTACTGTAAATAGCCTGGTGCTTACCTCATAATGGTGCTACTGAGAATTATAACAATCAGTAACTTACCCATCAGTATCCGGCTTATCAGAGTACACCCTGAATATGTAGATAATAATTATTTGTGTACATTTATATACGTTGAAAAATAATAATTTATTTGTATCCATGGTAAAAAAAAAATTCTTATCATTCAGCTTCTAAGGATTTAACAATTTAAAAAATGTATTGAGCTGGGAAAATCAATCTTTCGTTATCATCTCTTTATTTTTTACTTGCCTGTAAGAATAATAATTTATTATTGATTTGTTGTTTTTCGTATTCAATCTGTTACAACTAATTTTTTTCTTTAATAGCTATGTAAAGATAGTTGAAAAAAATGGCTTTCCTTGCATTATATGTTTAATAACTTTTCAAAATAATAAACATATAACCCAATTTAAAAAAAAAAAATATTGAAAATCAAAGATGTCCTGCCATTTTCTTTTCACTTACTAAATAGCCACACCTTATTTTTATTCTGTTATTTATTGTCTGGTTATGTTGATCTTTTATATTTAAGCAATAGAGTGATTGACTGCTCATTTCTTTCAAATATTTCAGTTGTGATCAGCTGTTGTGATAAATATTTGCTGACACAGTGATATCCTAACTTATTTACGACTCAGTTTTTTTTTTTCAATTTTTTTATTTACGATGGATTAGTTTTTTGTTAAATGGATACCAACGTCCAATTACATGTTTTGTTTTAATGTTACTTAATTCATCTGAGGATTAACATTTTGATCATCCAACTTTTGGTAAATCTTGTATGTTCATTTTACTTAAGATGGTAATAGATGCCGGCTTTGTCAAAGCAAACTGATAAAAAACCTGTTATGTGAAAAAATGTCAATATTTTATTTAAAAAATTACCGTATGAAACAGTTTCTTAAGAGTTAAAAAACAAAATTCTTCATTGCATCGTTTACTTTTTTCAGGTTCTTTCTTTTGCTTATCCTTTATTCCTTAATTACTAATTCATTACCCACTTATCTAGTCACTTAAAGGTGTTTAAACTAAATTCTGTCATGAAGTGTACTTAATGAATGCGGATTATTTGATATATTTTACTGACTTGAGATAATTAACCAGTTTCTGTTAAGTTATAAAATCATTTAAATTTCAATTAAACGCATGTAGTCTTCTATTTATACCATTACTTGTCACTGTATATATTATACTTTCAAATTAGTCTTTTGTTTCACCTTACAAAAAACTGCTGTTTTTAATATCTCTCTACTTAGAAATCATGACAGTAATTTGTTGTCTTTAAAGAAGGGAAAAACTTCTTATTCATTTCAGTCATTTTAAAGAGTTATTTGGATGAATGAAATCTATTGGATCGTGTCTTAAGTAAGAAGTCAGAATAATATTTACTTGATGCTGAGTAAATAAATACAAATATTTGCATTTCTGTTTTAGGATTTATACAGAGGAAAAAAATTGAACACTAAATCAAACATATGAAATCAAATATATGTATACATTTTACTTAAACTTAATGTGTTCCTTAATGAGATTTTATTTGAAAAATTTTGAGGAAAAATCGTTCTCATAAGAATTAATTTAAATTTTATAAACTCTTGATTTGCCTCCTGGAAAGTCCTCTAGCCCACATAAAATTAAATAATATTAGTGATAGGACATTACAAAAATATTTCACAGATTTCAATACAATTACAGATTCTTATCCTAACTACTGATGCCAATTTGATTTCTGATATAGTGAACTGACTTTCTGGAATGTCTATGTTATATATTTGTGTCTTATCAAATAAAATGAAAAATCAGAAACAGTATGAAATTCCCCCATTTTATGATAAATCACCACATCACTAAGTATCAAGAAATATGCTGCGTATATTTATTGAATATGATATGTGTTGTATCTTAACCGTTAAAATTAGATAACATATTACTTCTTTTTTTATAGATGAACAGCATCCAAGTTTGTCAAAATGACATCCATCAAACAATTTTGTCACCTCACTAATTCTTATTTTTTGCAGCTTTCCCCAAATTAAATCAAGCAGTTCTGAGTGATATGCACACTTAAAATTTTTGACTCACATTAATTGTATGCCTACTTAAAGCATAAATCAGCATAATTTAGTGGTTAATTCATGAAACTGTTTATTTTCACCTGTCATTTGTTTATTTTAAAAGTTTCGCAATCACTTAAACTACATGAAAATAACATAATAAAAATTCTTTTCCAAAAATTATTACAAATTGATCTGCACATTTCTGAGAAATGTATTATAATCAAATAATCTTTTTTCTTGTCATTGTCTTTTATAAATCAGTGTTCCACAAACTACAGTTTCTCACAGATCACTTTAAGGAATTATCAAAAGTTTTAAAGGGAAAAGAAATCCTTATGGATTTGTCGATATGAACGAAATTAAAAAAAATTTTTGTTATTCATAAAATGTTATAGAGTAAATAAATTTTAAGTAACCTATTCTCATACTATAATTTAGTATATATATATTAATAAATTTCCAAGTTATTAGAAATAGACTATAAAACTAAGAATCTTTCCACTGGCTGAATACAGCCTCTTGATTTGCAAAACCCAAGTTTGCTAAACACAGACATACATTGATTTAAATAATTTATCTATTTTTTAAAAAAAGAAAATCTTGTTTCCTTCATAATTTTGCATTACGTAAAATTAAAAATCCACATACGTATGAGTATTTCAATATATTCACTTATTGAACACATTGTTCTAGTATGTATCATTAGTTCAGACTGGTGCCTTTAAATTTAGTTCAAGTAATTTATATAATAAAAAAAACAAAAAAGTATGAATTTTTGTTGTCTTTTAACTTGGTGAATTTCTTTTTTAAATGATTAATGCATGTGACCACCAAAACTAAACATTTCAATTCAACAAATGAATTTTATAACATCAATGTTTCTATACACGGGACAAAAACAACATTTTAAATGCATTGCAAAAAAAAAAAAAAAAAATAGTGTCTGTATAAGAAAACATTATTTCTGCAATTTTATATATTAATAAGTTAATTTGGTAATGAATTAAATATTAATTCATGCATATGTACATTACATTTCATTCAAATACATTAATTTGTTAAATAGCTCACTTTCAGCTAAAATAAGAGGTCAAAAGCTACTTTAAATAACATTCATCAAAATAGTCATATATGTAGGTAATTATTGTACAATAATAAATATTCATTTAAATTACTGCTAACAAAAATGTAAAAACACATTAGAATTTAACAGATCAACATTTGTTCAAGGTTGTAAATTTTTTACATTCTTTGTTTACTGTAATTATCCACCAACCAACATTTTCAGACTAGATACAATGTCACTTGATTATTGGACCAAAAAAAAAACTGTCCCTCTAAGACAAATATTTGCGGGATCCAAGAGTAATTGCAATTTTTTAATTTGCCACAGTTAACCAAATGAAACCTGAATTGTTTGGTCCCTGAAGGGTTCATCACAGAACTCAATTATTTTATCTAAGAACTAACATGTTACAATTCTTGTTATTGACCAGTGTTCATTTCATACTAAGCCAACATAAAAGCAAAACATTCAAAACACATAGTTTTCTTGTATTTTTTTGAGTTACTATAAAAAATAAAAAAAAAAAGGTATCTAATGTGAAAAAGTTTAATGTATAAAAAATTTCATTATTGCAGCTCTTAAAAAAAAAATATTAGCGAATGTGATTATAAATGTTATTGATGGGAATGTCCCATCAGATAATGTCACTGTGAAAGGGAGACAACGGCAAGGTCGCAGCCTTCTGTTATTTGACTGTCCACAGCGTCAGCAGACTGATCCGTGGTCTGAATGGTGGCTAGAGTTTCACTGGATTGATTCAAACTTTCTAAATGCTGAACTGCCAGTTGCTAGATTAAAAAAAAAGAAAGAATAAAAGTGTGTCAGAAAGATTTAAAAGATATTTTTGTCACTATCCTCTGGTATGTCAGTATAACAGTGTAATATTTCCAATGTTAATAAGAGCTGACAAAACAAAAGAGTGTGGAAGCATCGGACATCTAGTTGTTCCATCGGTCAAATGACATACTCTGTGCAGTTCTACACAGAATGTGAAGACAAACATGATAGTTAAGTTAAATGGTGACAAATATATGTCCTTCTCTCCCTTCAGATAAATGATGCAACTGACATCATCGTCAACAATGTTAAGGAGACAGGTGGTCATGTAATATTGTTTTAGATGAATGATACATCTAGTGAGGGGACAGAGTTGGTGGCTGGAGAACAGAAAGTCATTTGCACTGTCAAGAAGGTTATTGGCACAGCTGTAACACATTGACTCCCAATCACATAGAGACTATTGCATGTAATTTTTGTTTCGTCAAAGACTTATAATTTTCAGTGGATGCACTGTTATTAAACCTGTATAGTTTCATTCATACATGTCATTAACTTCTTTAGAACTGAATAAAAAAGCTGAATAAAATGTGAAGTTTCTATTTGTCCCCAATTCTTATTCCTGTTACATGTATCACAACAATTGTGTTACAAATTTCTGAGACAGATTAGCTTCCATGGACTAGCCCAGGTTGGTCACCACTGATATTTGTCGTACCACATCTCTATTACTGCCAGCCCTTAAATAGACAAATACGACCAACTGTACCACTTCTCTATAATTCCAGCCATCAGAAAAAAAACTAATTGTACCACATCTTAACTACAGCCAGTCCTTAAATAAATAAAAAAAATATGGAAAACCTTTTTAAAAATAAGCTTATATTAATTGCACTCAAAGAAATAAAAAAATTCAATATTTATATAAATTACCATCACTAAAAATATAAGAGGGGGGTGCCCATCTAGATACACTGATTTATTTATTTATTGCTACGTATCAACTAATGTAATGGTATATTCAATTCAGTATATTGTAATCCCCCAAGCTTTTAATTCTAGTAATGATGATTTATATAAATATAATCATTAATAATTAATTTAAATATATTAATATAATATAATATATTAATATAAATATATCAAATAATTAATTTTTTTTTACCTTTTAGTGCATTGGAATAAAACCTTTTTGTTTAAGTTTTTTTTTTTTCATTTTAAACTGTTGAGTTTTGAAAGAATTATACTTTCTGTTGCATACTTAAATATCATTTAATTTAATTAGGCAAGTCACAATTAGCCCACTTAGCCTGGGTGCTGAGATTCGTATTTATTTTGACCTCCCTTTCTCCTTCCTTTTTTCCCCCCATTATGAACATTACTAAAAAGCAATTAACTTCATAAATCTACCAGACTCAAGGACTCGGAATTATTAAAATTATGTATTGTCATATAGAATCTACATGTATGCCGAATTTGAGCCTTCTAAGTAACATGTCCGAAATGGAGTTAAAAAGATTTGAGGACGAACACAACTAGTCAGCAACGCACAGAAAGTGTAACTAATTAAAAGCTTATGAAAAAATCAAATTGTACCACATCTCAACTATAGTAAGACATTAAAAAAAAAAACCAATGACTTGTTTATCTAAATAATTTGAGTAATGAAATAAATAATGATATTATTGCAACTTGGCATTTTATTGCCAGCTCCAATAATAATTTGCTCAACCTGAATGAGGTGTCACCCTGAAAAAGTTATTTTGATTCTTCTTTATTTCTGTCCACTTATTTAAATATTTTTATTCTAGCATATTTTAGTATCTGTATGAGAGGAGCCTTGTGTAATGTCTTGGGCTTAAGATGGCTATGAGTTGATAGCAAAATATAAAAAAAATGTTCAACAAGCAATATATATTGAATGTTAATACTATATGGGTCATATTCTAATTTATATGTTGTATTAGTTTAACTTGGTGGGTGAAGGAAATCGTCACCTAAATCTAATATTTCTTCTGTATAATCGTTTATAAGTGATATTAAAGTTATTTATTTGATCATTTATAAAGAGTTATTGATGTGTATATGTCATATATATATGTATAAATATTAATGTATCTGTCCAACCTACGGGGACCTGGGTGAACCTCTCGCCAATGTACCCCTAGACCACGAGTTGTTCAATTGGGTAATGACAACTTATATATATATATATATATATATATATATATATATATATATATATATATATATATACAGTGAAATGTCGCTATAACGAAATTCACGGGGACTCGAAATTCGTTGTTCGTAATACTGAAAATTTGTTACACTGAAATGGGAGGGGGGGTCCCCACGACATTTTCTGTTTTTAATACATACCGCCAACGCCATTGAACTAAGGGACATAACTCATTTATTTGTGCAACAGTTATTCAACTTGACTTACTTCCCTTGATTTATAAGAAACCTGTGCAATGTGCCCATTACAGTTCTCTTACTCATATTGTCTCATTTATTAAATAATTAAATATTTTTTTAACTGGATTCAATTTAATTATAATAAGAAAATGTCAAATAATACAAACACACAGAAGTAACCTGAAAAAGTCTGTAATTTTCTTCTGAACACTCCCAAGCATAAAAGATCGTTCTAAATATTCCCCAACAACCAGAATGCAGTCTTCTGTCCATCGAGTCTTTACCCGTCGCCATTATTCTAAACAATATTGTTAATAGCCATATTCGCAAAATGCGACCCTAAGCATTATTCAAGCCTCTACCCAAAACAATGACATTGCTTTTTACTAAAACTGTCAAGTTACTTTTTAATCATTTTTTCAACTGCAGTCTGGTTGATGTTCGAAAGAACATTGCCTGGCTGGGTAGTTGGGAAATGCTACCCTTAATTACTTGCTTATAACCGCCATACACATCAAATCCATTATGTCCTTCTCATACCTCCCAAAAAAGTGTCTTGCTTCTTTCTCATTACCGCACCCTCCCCCGCACACAAACATAACACTGGTTTATTGATTTTTTTAATTAATCCTACGTACATTATCTACGTGCAGGTGGCTGACATCTTATCTCTCTCCACCCCCTCCCCTTTCTACCATTGCTAAAATGCTTCTCTCACCCATCCCCGTTCGTAACAGCCACCGCCGCTCCACTCCCCCCCCCCCCAGTTCGTTGTTACGTAATTGTGCCCGCCGTCGCTTGGCTGTCTCGTGACGTCTTAACTCTCTTCCTCTCCCCTTCCCGACCTTGCTAAAACTCTCATCTACCCCCCCCCTCCGTTTGTTACGTAATTGTGACACCGCCACTCACTACCCCCCCCCCCGCCGTCCCAAACGACACTTGTCTCAGTACTGCACATGGTGGGATTTATGTTTACTATCCTCATCAGTAGAGGTTAAAGGTTACCATAACATCTTACTCCTCTCACACTCCCCCTCCCATTATTTAGTAAATGTGAATGTCGTTTGAGTTCAAGTTGACTTGAGTTATAGAAATTTGCCCAATTGAAATTTTTTTTGGTAAGGGGATAAAATTAAATATCTGCAAAACGGCTATTTTTTTTCGCAATACTGAAAATATGAAGTTGGTTACAACGACACTTTTTAACAGATGTTATATAAGCAAAGGGGAAGGGGCGAAAAAAAAATCCCCTGTACTGAATAATTCAGTTATAACGACATTTCACTGTATGTATGTATATATATATATAAATATATATATATATATATATTAAAAGAACAACACATATTTTATGGTGCATGGAAAAAAAAAATTAAAAACCTATTCTTTATATGAACTTAGCATAGATTATGTTAAAGAAAATGGGTTACCTGAAAATGTTCCAACTGTGTTGGGTCAGTGACGACCAATACTTGATGACCATTCTCACCAAGGGAAAGACTAGTCAGACCTGTTAACCCTGATTGTTGAAGGTCCTGTAGTAGAATACTTCCCGGAGCCTGAAGAGTGACCAGACTGGCCACTGGGTGGCTACCATCTGTGGTGACAAAGGTAGCAGCTTCTGAAGTGCTAACACCTGGAGTTAGTAGCATCATCTGTAATAATAGCAAAATAAAGTGTTTCATTTTTATCTTAGTACCTGTGCTCCTATAAATAAAAAAAAAAAGTTAAGTTCCCTTAAGCCCCTATGGGCTTATCAAGGCAGATGAAGAGTAGAATTCATCTGTTTCAGGGAATGTGTGGTTAGCAACTTAAAGTCTGGTACCCATTTAAAAAACAAACATTATATGACTGAATAATTTAATTACTAAGATTTTACCTGAGTTGCTTCTCCAGTACTGACAATAAGATTCTGGTTAGTCTCCCCTTCATCACTGATTTCTGTTTTAATAAGTCTCTTCTTGGCTGGGGGTTCTTCAGAATCTGAACAAAACAGAATTGTTAAGCATTATAAAGATTTGTTGGAAGTATTATTAAGATTCTGATGAAATATTATAAGGATTTATGGAAATACATGTATATGCATAATGATTTGTTGAAAGATCTTTAAATTTTGATTGAAGAGTGTTACTAAGATATTGTTGAGGTATAATGCTATGTATCCAAACAATGTCCCTAAAATTAAATTTGGATGAAGACATTTTTTTGGTAATCCTGATATAAGAAGAATAACATCCAGATGCAGACAAAAATCCATGTTAGTTTATATGTATTGCAAAACTAGTGCTATTTCTATAGAAAGAAAAATTTAGTCAATAATTATTTCACTCCAAACCTGTGACAGATTCACTATTTTTCATTTGACATGAATTAGATGAAACTAAAAACTCTGTTGGAGTAATAATTCATTACACTATACAGTAAAATGATTTTTATTTCATGTTACAACTTCATATGACATGTGACACACATCAAAGAAGTAAGTTGAAAGAATTAATATTTTTGGTCTCATCAATATTGCTGATTTGCCTGACATTTTGTAGCCAGATTTTTTCAGCCATACTTCTGGTTGGAGTTTAAAAAAAACAACTAAAAAAGATTTATTTTAAGTATACAACACAAATACTACATAAACATTTTCAGGATTGTTTATATCTGAAATTTAATTATAGTTTTAATGGATATTGTAAAAAATGAAAACCAGTCTAAGAAAAAAAACTGACCAGTTTCATGAGCTGTGACAAGAATAGTTGCTTCTTCTCCGTGAGCCGTCCTTTTGTGCATGGCCAATGTGCTGGTCTGTCTGTAAGTTTTACCACAATGACATGTGTAGGGCTTGTTGTGTGTGTGCACAACATGATGCTTGTATAGACTGCTGTACTCCGTGAACCTTTTCCCACAGCCTAAGAACGTACATACGTATGGTTTCTCCCCTGAAATGTAAGAATTTTGTACTGCATGTATTATAAAACATAAGCTTGCAAAAACAAAATTATGTATATATATAACAGTAATAAAATAAATAACTGAGTAAATTACCTGCAAGTAAGAATTTTGAAAAATTAAAAAAACTCATAAAACAACAACAAAAAAAGAAAAAAAAAATTTTTTAAACAACACAAAAGCTAAATTTTTAAAATAGTTATAAAATGAACAACTAACAAAAACACCAGCAAGTAAGAATTTTGTGGTAATGAAAAAATAAACAAAATTACGCTCTTACAATAGTAATAAAATGAGTAACTAAATAAATCACCCACTGCTCCTATTGTTTTGAACAATTAAACAACTATATATAACACAGAAATAAAAACAGATCTATACCTGTGTGGATCCGAATGTGATTTTTATAATTTGTGGCAGATGCAAAAGCTCGATTGCAACCCTCTACATCACAGATGTATGGTCTCTCTCCGGTATGTGTTCTTATATGAACTTTACGTATATTTGAAGTTGTAAATGACTGGGTACATCCTTCAAACGGACATTTAAAAGGGCGTTCACCTACAAAATAATTTACTATCTATGACTTACAATGCAATAAAAAAATCAGAATGAAAATTACAGGTTTCAATAAGTTTGTGGCTCCCCACCCCCCTTCTTTTTTAAAAAAAAACTCTAATTAAATGTAAGATAAAAATTGGAGAATTTTGAGAAACTCTGCATCTTTAAGCACATTGATTTAAAGTGTTTTTAAATTAACACCATCAAATACACTTTTTCCAATTACTAACTGGCAGAGAAATGAAATAAATTATCCCCCAAAAATGTAAAAAAAAAATTTTTCTCAGTGAATTGTAAAAGTTTAAATAAAAGAAAAAAATCCTAACCGGTGTGTGTCCGCACATGTTTCTGAAGATCCCCCGAAGTTTTAAATGCTTTCTCACATCCTTTATCTGTGTGTGGGCAAGGATAGGGCTTCTCCCCAGTGTGTACCCGATTGTGTGACTTCAGGCCATAGCCAGTCGCGAAACTTTTGCCACAGTTGGAGAACTCACACTGAAATGGCCTGTCACCTGTGTGTGATCTTTCATGAACCTGCAAAGATATGAAATTTATTTCTTTTAAGCTTTGATAACATTCCCAGCTCTGTATGAACTCAACTTACTTGATACAGACGTTTAACTTTTCAAAATACATTGATGTTGTTTTTTTTTTAATATATTACATTAATAATTTTTGCTGAATTGACAATAAAAACTATGACCAGTTGTTTTTGTGTGAAAGAAAAGGGTTTTTTTTATGTGAAAGAATCTACAGAACTTTGCGTCAATATAAATTTTGCATCAGTATACTTTTAAACATAAAATGGAATATTAATTAAAACATGAACCACACACCACCTTGCTTAAGCATGCTAAAAAAAATAATTAGAATAATTTTCATAGATTTAAGTTCTAAACTGAAGTAGGAATATTATTTAAGAACTGTGACTTCACACTCTGTGTACCGCCATGCTATAGAGAATGAAACAATACACTGGCAGTTACCTTTAAATGGTGAAGAGTGGTGTACAGACGTCCACAGTCTTCATATATACATTTGTAGGCCTTATCACCTAAGATAACAGCCTTTTCCACTGGTTTAATGATCAGTGTCTGTTGTGATAGAAGTAAATGTACATGTGAAAGACTGCCAATATTATTTTGTATGACCCACTGATGGCATTTAAAAAAAAAAAAAAAAAAAAGAACATTAAAACGAAATGGTTTTTTTTACCTGGTTGGCTATGGCCATGTTCAAGTTTCTCCCATCTAAACTGGAAGCAGCTGCAAACAAGGTTTCTGGGTTGGTGCGTGTGATGAATGCTGTTGAGCCATCCTCTAGCTGTATAGCTTGTAGTCCGCCAGCTACTGTTGAAAATATTTTACAGACAAATTAGATTATTTACAAATGATAAAGAGGCAAAAAAAAAATTATGTTTTAAGAAAAATTTATCGCTGAAGTAATGTGGGCTGTTTTAGTGGGCGCTGGACATATATATTTTTAGATTGATGGGTATGACCAACTGGAGATCATTTAAAGGGAGACAAAGTTAAGAAAAGAAAGAAGTCTGAGAGGAGTTATTACACCTGAATTAATGAATCACCAATTAAATGGATTGGTACATAAATATTTAAGCTGGTTTAAGTGTCTTCAATTCAAAGTTCAATAAATACTAAATGAAGAATCACTTGTGCATACCGGTTACACTAATAACGTAACAATAATAATCAGTAATTGATAGAATGCATACAAATTTCTTTAGGTGTTGCCCTCAGTACAGCTGTTGATCCATCTTCAAGTTTGATGGTCTGTCCTTCAACAAACTTAGGTATGGCTTGAGAGTCTTCATCATTTGCTGTTAAAATTTTCAAAATAATCACTCATGTAATCATAAATTAGCTTACATTTCTAATGATTTCTAATGTAAATGCAACTTGCAATAACAAAAGTTCTAGTAAGGATAAAAAAAGTGTAGGATAAAAAAATTATCTGACATGTTGTTGGGAAAAAAAGTATTCGCACCCATTTCCTCCTTTGATGTTTGGATCAGGGTCGTCGTCCCATCAGCTAATGTCAAAGCTGTCTGAGTAATTTCACCCGTTTCTGTGCTAATCACATTTGACATTGAAAATTTGATTGCTTCCATAGAGGCGTTGGCAGCTACAACACTGCCCTATATAGTAAACAAAATAGGAATCATTAAAAAGGAATGGATAATAAATTTTTTAATTTTTTTTTTTAAAGTATAAACTGTCTAAGTGTAAATGTGTACATAAGCAAAATTGAGAATAATTCATAATTTCCCACTCAGAAGTTGGTACTTACATCAGATGCCTGCATCAAGAGCCTAATAACCTGATCAGCTGATACTGGAACAGAAAGATTCCCGTCTGCATCAGTAGTTAGCAAAATACCTTCTTGTTCACTCCCTTGAACTAAATGGGACTCAGAATTTAATACATTTTCATCTAATATTGCCTGAAACAACATTTCATTGAAATCATTTAAAATCATAACCAGCGTAACAATAATTTTTTTTTTAATTTGATGACACATTAATACAATGTTTTCATCTAATGTTGCCTGAAACAACATGTTATTGACAATAAAAAAATTGATATAATTGTGACTGCCACAACATGATATGTAAACAACCAACTGTCTGCTTTTTGTGAGCTTAGGACAATAATTTAAGTCAGTAGAATAAATACTCTCATTAAAACACAAAATATTATTTAAAAATTTGAATTTTTCATTTAACATTTTTAGTATGGTCTGTCTGTTTCTGGATGATCCAGCCTTCAGTCAGTATTTAGTATATGTATATGGCAGGCCATGGCCCTAAATGGGCTGTAGAGCCAAAGGAAGAAGAAGATATCAAATAAATCTAAGGCGATCTAAGGCGGTTTACCTGTGAACTGTCTTCTTCTAGTGTCTCTGAGTTCACCAAGTCCTCATGCTCAGCATCTACACTGTCCATATCCTCAACTTCGTGGTGTAGCTCTTCAGAATCATGACCCTCGGATACCCCGAGGCCAATAGGGTCATCATCATCGCCAGTCATGGAGGAGGACACAATGTTCACATGATCATCATCATCATCTTCTGCAGCTGAATGACCAAGACTGTCATTGCCATCAGAGTTTATGTTAGCATCATCTTCAATAACTCCCTTGACAAAAAAATTCAGATTATTAAATACAGAGTTATAAATTGAAAAAAATGTACTTTTGATTGTCTATTTACAACCAAAAAACATGATAGTTAAAATGTAACCGCAACAAAAACAGACCGGTTTAGATATTCACTTCATCAAAATTAAAATGGGTAGAAAACTTAACATGCTAGGTACTTACATCTGGGTGATCACCAAGACCAGTGAAGTCTTCATCCTGATCATGGACATTTGTTGAAAGAGGTGAGAGAGAATTAGACTCTCCAAGTCCATCCAGCACATTGTCCATAGAATGACATATACTGACTAATACTTAGCAATCTAAAAAGACAAAATAATAAAAAAAATGAAAGAAATATAAATCAAATACATTTGATAAACTTGAAATGTTGTAATTTGAATGATATTTCATCGTGAATTTTATCTAGTCATCATGCAAACCTTATAAAAATTCATGAATTAAAATAAAAAAAGAAATGTGAGTGATTCTATGCATATCATTAGGTGGAGGAAAATCAATAAGCATTTCTCTACTCAGGGACAAAATTATATTTTGAATGGATAAAAAGTCAGATCAGGCATCCAGTTAAAAAAAAATCAGAAACTAAAAAATCATTAAGAGATTTGTAGATGTATTCACATAAAACAATAAGTGTCTGTTCAAAGAAATGTTCTAGGTGAATTATAAAACAAATGAGATCAATGCAAATTCAAGCTGATAAAATTTTTTTTTTTTTGGGCAATAAAAAAAAATATAACCATCTAAAGTATTCATTCACTTTTTTTTAATCATTGTTATATGCAGATTCATTGGCAGCTCATGTTCACAAGTAGTTTACTTCGTAGCAGTTTAAGTTGCAGTTTCCTGAATCTGGTTGAAGTGAACTGGTCCAATCAGGAAAAAACAAAACGTACAAATATAACAGCATGATGAGCTGGCTAAACTGCCTACTGATCATCAGTTAATCATTTATTGTAGGGGGGGGGGTGTATTTTTTTGAATTCTAAATATTACACTGCATGATTTAATCACATATATATTTAAATCTAATACTGATGCTTATCAAATCCCTTAGCAAGTTAATTTTTTCCTGAAATTTGTAGTGCAGGAGGGATATTGCTTTTATTTCAAGTTCATGCTTAATTTAGCCTATACAAAATTTAAGGTTAATTTTCTAAAGAACAGGTTTAATACTGTCCAGTAAAAAATACAAAAAACTTCCTCTGCCCTGATGGCCCTTAAGGGCTAAGGGAATCCAATGTGGTAGAATGCCCCCCTCTTTCTGTGGCAAAGGTAACCAGGATCATTGAAAAAATTATACATTTATAATATAATGACCTTAAAAGCAGTGCTTTTTTTGTGCTGGTACAGTGTACCGACACCTTTTTCAATGTATGAAAAAAATTATTATTTTTCTTGTATTATAACATTTATTATTAATTTATTATATTATTAATTTGTTAAAATTGAATTATTTTAAAATAGCGCCCAATAAGAATTAAAATATAAAATGCAAAACTGCAAACTGGAGGTTAAAAGTTAGGCTTTCCATCACTGAGTACCGGCACCTATTTTTTTTTTAACAAAAAAAAGCACTGCTTCAAAGAATTAATGTCATTAGTATCAAAGCACTTTTGAAATTATTTTTCTTATTAACTTTTTATTATCAGTATTCATTTTGAACAAATATTAATTTTCACCTAAATTTTGTTGTCGAATTTTATCAATAAAATTTTTATTAATTTTTTTCTTTTCATTTTGTTTCCCATTAGTGGTTTATAAAATCTAAGAGATCAACATCTCCTCCTTAAAGTGACATTATGAAGCACCAGTGGACAAGCAAGGAACTGCATTTTATTATTTCCAGGCTTGGAAAGGGACAGCACTAGCTTTAGTTCTGCTACTCCATGTAATTCAGACTGTGCTGAATATTAAGTAGATAAGTCCTTTTCTTGCTATAATTTGTGTTGACACCTCGAAATCTCAATGCTCATGGCTATGAGGGTATGGAGTTACTGTGCAGTATAACATATAACTGTTAACCAGACCTTGGGTTTCAAGTCTAATAATATTGCCAGGACTCTTTATCTGATCTGGTAGACATTTCTGACTTTATCTTTGAGCTTTCAATGGGTTCTGGCATTTTAAGAGAAAGTGGTAACCGAGTTAGTCATTTATGCCTTGAATGCTGTGGAGGCGCTAATCGCGTAGAGCCCTTACAAAAGATTGTTCAGGCAGGGCATCATTTGTGGAAGGGGTGCAATAGCCACAACCTCCCACCATTGATCCAGACACCTTTTTTGACTTGCACTCAGCACTCGTAAGATTAAACTCCTGGTTAGGGATGGGGGCGAAATTTTAATTTTCAGCATAGTCTGTAACCCTGATACAAATGCAATTGCCACACTTGTTTTCAGTCGTCAACAAAGATGACTAGAGTGGTCTTAAGCAATGTTCCCTCTAAGCCGAGCGCGTGAGCGATCGCTCACACGAATTCAGAGCGTCGCTCATACCACACGAACGATCGCTCACTCCGACGGATGACATCGCTTAAATCGCTCACAAATTTTGGCTTCAAACAAAATGTCGCTCAGAGACACAATTTTTTGCTCACTTCATACCACACCTTAGAGGGAGCATTGGTCTTAAGATTTGGTCTACTTTTTGGCTAAATTTAAGAGTTGGTAGGCAGATGAGTAGAATAATTCCTAACATGCCTCCCACACCAATGAGCTTTATTGGTCTTCATAAAAAAATCACATGAATATTTTTTTGTCAACTCTGGTCTATTATTATTTAGTTTACTTAGTATGGTTTGCCCCCCCCCCCCATTCAAAATTAAATTTCCAGCTAACAATCTCAAAAATTTTAAGTCATCCAGTAACTTTAATCATATATTCTTTATTCAAGTTAATAATTAAACAAAGTAAGTTGTATGATTCTGACACGATGAATCCAAATTTAGACATTTTAATACGAATCGGATGAATTCCTCTTTTGTTTGTGACGGGTTAATGGCTCTCATGGTGTTCCACCATCTTGAATCATTGTTAAGATAAAGATTATTCGAATATTACAAGATTCTACTTTTTCTTAGAATGAGCTAATTGGGTCAAATATTAATAAGTTATTTATAAAATGCGAGTTTTAGTCAACTCAACAGATCTCAGTCCTGAGACTACCCAGGAACTGAGGCCGATTTACAGTGAACACTGGGAAAACTTACCCAAAAATCCCTGTTCTGTACCGCCATGCACTGCTCAATCTTCAAGATGGCGTCTCTTGAAGATTGGCTTCCTTTTTTTCCTGTCCTTATTTATCTGGATACTGTAAACACCCTAAATAATAATACTCCATAGTTACAGATTGGTATTTGAAAATCTGTTTAAATATCTTTTCAAACTTTGTTGATACAATTTGAATTTCAAATAAATCACATCGAAGGTCCACTCACCTTTAAATTTAAATAGTTCATTTGTATTATTTCTAAATTTAAAAAAAAAAAGAAAGAAAGGCAAACGGTCATACTGTAAGCTTTAAGCATGTTTTACTTAAATAGTATAATTAATCATTAGCTGTAATAGTAATGGTTATTTTGGTTATGTGCTATTTGTTTGTTTAGGCACATACAACACAAATCGGTTCCTCTGCCGGTTTTACAACAAATATTTGCCAAAAATCGTAATCCAAAATTTAAAAGATTCTGTAAAATTTTTTAATCTTCCGAGTTCTCACAGCTGTTTAGTCTCATTATATATATATATTCCTGACCGTTTGTTTTTCTGCTGATATTTATGAATGATGCATGTATTTAGCCTCTATGGTGCTCTATCACTGACAGGCGGTGGGGCGTTCACTTAGACCAGTGATGCTAAACTTTTTTTTTCTGTGGGTCATTATTGTCTGCCAAAAACATTTGGAGGGCCAAAAATATAATTTTTATATATGTATGTATATAATGAGATGTTATTTTTTTAAACTTGTGGGGGCCAAAAATTATCATAAAGGGCCAAATTTGGCCCGCGGGCCAGTATTTTAGCATCACTGACTTAGACTATACTACGCAACATCCATATGGTAACATCTAAGGTGGGACGGGGATTCTGAGGTGTGACGCACGGTACATAGATTGTTAAAAAAATAGTTCCAAAGAAGTTGGCTGAGCTAACAACAAGAGAAAAGCATTTCATCATTTTTGAATGGCCCATGCGGATGTCCTCTTAGGATCATGTAGGTTTGATGCCTTAAACACCAACAAATTTTGGTGCCCCCCCCCTCTTTCTAATATACATGTACGATGAAGTAAATGCGAAATGTCTTAGTTTTTTTCCCCAGCCCATCATCTTCTAAGCTCTATAACATACAAATAAGCATTCATGGGGATATTAATAAAATATAGGTGTAATTAAGGCCGTACCCAGGATTTTGTTTGGGGGGGGGGCTGTGCGGCTTCGGGGGGGGGGGCTGTGCGGAGAGTTTTATATAAGAAAAAATTGGAACACAATGATAAAGAAGTATATTTTATAATCAAATTTGATTTTTTATAATTAATTGGGGGGGGGGGGGCTGCAGCCCAAAAAGGGGTGACACCAAAATGAACAATTCTAAATTTCACATCAGAAAGATTTTGGTCTAGTCGGGTTTTATAACCGATCATAGTTAAAAACATGAGCAGCCACAGGGTGCCACCATGCAGAGCAGTAGCACAGGGTGCCACCATGCATACAGTGCCGAAACTAGGGATTCGGGGACCCCTGCATTTTGACATTCGACGCCATGACATGAGATAATGTATTTAATATTTAATGTAAAAAATTTGTGGGCCCCCCTAAAGCTGGGGCCCGGGGGACTTTTGAATTTGGACCCCCACCTCCCCCACTCTAGGTACGCCTCTGCATGCAGAGCAGTAGAACAGGGTGCCACTATGCAGAGCAGTAGCCTAGTTCGCCACCATGCAGAGCAGTAGCACAAGGTGTCACCATGCAGAGATTATAGAGTACAATCTACAAGTGCAATAAAATCATCCGTATCTTATCTATACCCTGTAACTCAAAAGGAGCTTAGAAATGTCCTGGCACATCATTTGAAGGATATCCTATAGGGATATAAAGGCTGCAAATTATTTTGGAATTTTGTTCTACAGCACACCTGACATATCACACACTGACCAGATGTTGATCGCTCTCATTTTTCTATGATGAGTTATCCGAAGTTGAGCTTTTAAAAGAGATACGTAGGCTGCGAAGGAATCCAAATGGCAGCAGATATTGATCTTGACAACGCCAAAGATTGAACAGTATTTGATATTTTAAATTCATTGCTGAATGGGGCTTCATAGATTCTCTGCCAACACTCTCACTGAGCCTGCAATTATTTATCACAATGTGTGTGTCTGTGGCTTTTTATGAGAGGAGCTTTTGAAAAATGTAACTGATAAAAATTACCTACCATCCACTATGGGACAGTCTAGGCTTTCTGATCTTGGTGAAAGTGAAAGATATTGATACTGGTGTAGTGATTGACAGATTTACTGCTTTGAAGACCAGGAAAGGAAAATTTTAAAAAGTTTATTGTCAAAATAACAATAATTTTCATTTGCTTTCTTGGTTGTTACTGTAAGGGGTGTATTTTGAACTTTTGTTCTTTTGACATTTCCTAGTGTTCATTCATAAAAACAGTTTATTCCTAACACCTTTATTCTTAGCATATATGCTTCATTCTATGAACCATTCAGTTTTTAATCAATAAAAATAGTTGAGAAAAACATGTTATATGGAGAATCAAATAATGAAAGGAATTCTAAAGTAGGGTATGGCACACAAAAAAGACGCACGATTTTACAGTAATAACCAAAATGGGACACAACACTTACAGGTAAGCGTTTTGATAATTTTACTCAGATTATCTTTCCTACTTTGATCGTTAAATTTGATTTCGCGCCAAACGTGGATCCAATCAAAAGCGAGTTGGGGGTCACGTCTGAGAGGTCAGCGTGTCTTCTCAAAACATGGACGTGTTATCTTCATTATGACTTATCATACCAAACTTCTGCATTGAAATTCTATTTAAGGTAAGTACATTTAAAACAAAAATATCTAAAAATTGCAAGCACATTAGCTATTTTGAGAAAATAATACTTCAGACACGTTATAAAGGCGAAATCGACAATGCAGGAAATCACTTTCATCTTTCTTTATCTTTGATTAAACTTATTGAAAGATAAGGATCATGAAGAATTAATTAAGTTTGTGAGTGTTGTGATTGCGTGTATTGATCCTCATTAGTAAGCATTAATTTTTAATTAACTAGTTCTAGTTAAACAGTAATTTTGAATGACTTTATTTAAAATAAAAGGTACAATTTTATTTGATAATTTATCGAAGAAATGTCAATTGTTTTAATAATTTAATTTAATATTTAATTTTCAATGTAAAAGGCCTACTTAGCTACTATATTATATAATTTTAATAATATAGTATATAGTTACTAATAATAGTAACACTCATTTAACTACATGTACTAATTTAGTTATGCAATTAATTTAATGGCATTAAGATTTGGAAGGATATTTTTAAAATTTTATTTTTACTGGCTTTGAAAAAAAATCAATTACTTTTGATCTTTTCAACCTATCAATTTGCATTAACAGGATAAAAGTAATATTTATGAATTATTATATACATAAATATAACATTGAAAATAATTGGATTAGCAAAGTTAAATTAATGTTTCTAGCAGTTTCAACATTATTTTATTTCTGAAAATATTTTAATCCATGAATATAAACGATTTTACTTCTATAATTATTTATTTAATAATTTAAACTTTTTATGTGTATCCACTATCACATGTTAGGTCGTTCACTGATTATAGCTATTCATATTATAATCAAATGAGTAGTATAATTATTATTAAAGTCCTTGTAAAGCAGTGATGTTTATTTGTCCATCCGATAATCTACTACAGCAACATTTTTTTTGTAATGCCCTTTCTTCATCCCCGCCACTGGCAAGTGTACAGTGGCTATGGTCATGGAGGCGCTAAAGAAAGACTATCTGGGTTGTAGCTGGGATTTTAAAACATGATGCAAATCAGACTCAATGAAAACATCACACAGTCACCTATGATAATTATATCATCACTGACTTGTATATTTGTTATATAAAGTATAACAGAAAGACACTTAGGGAATTAAGTTTTTCAGTATCTTTTTAAAAAGGTACCTACAATTTTTACCCAATTAATGCTAAGATACAAACTAGATTGAGCTTGCTGCAGATTGAAATGTTGCTGTTCTACAGAATGAGTCAGGGCAAAAATAATCTATGCCATAGAATATGCTTATTGCATTTTTTTTTGTACATTTATATTAGTGTTGTGTGTTGAATCAGAAAAAATGTAAACATACTTAAGTTTCAAAATTTATCTTTAATGGGCCATTTTCAATGTTAAAGTTTTTTATTATATTACTTATATAACAATTGATTTTGGAGAGATGACTTTCCCTTCTGGTCCAGTAACCTGCAGTCATTCACTTAAAATTTATATAATATTGGATGCTAAAATTTGATCTGAATATTTTTTTTAATGATTTTTCTATTCAGTACTACTAGTTCACTTGTTGATGATTAGTTTTGTGAAAAGTGGTAGGTTTGATTTCGCGTCACTTTTTTTTCTAAGGAATGGTATTTTTTTTTTTTTATTGATCCATAATTTTGTAATTTTATGTCTGACTCTCAACAGATCATGTCAAAACTGACTTGAGTCTTAATTAGTTGAACTTATAAAAAATTTAGATGTCATAAAATGTTTTATCATTTAAAAAAATGGATTAAGTGTTTTGTGATAAAGCACATTTGATAAATATAAATATGTCTTGTATTTACTTTTTTTAAAATTAAATTAATGGCTTATGGAAACATATTCAATTGATTTTAGCGTATTATTCATCTGGCATGCTGTGAAATTCATTCAGTCTGTTTTTTTTAATCATGCCCAAACATAAAATTATTTTCTAAATACTCTATGGCTCAGTGGCACATCTTTGTATTTATACCCTGGCGATAGGGGGTTCAAATCTTGAGTTTTATTTTTATATCAACTATGTAATTCGGAATTTCTTTTATGTGTAAGGCACCATAAATAATTTTAAAATATGAGTTTTCATTTATTTTGAGTACAATAAAAAGCAAGCTTTGTGTTACCAATCAATGATTTATTGCAAACGATGTAATTCAAAATTAAACTTTTACACGTTTAATATAAAAATAAAAAAAGCAAGAAAGCATTTAAGAGAATAAACTACGTAAGGCATTCATTGGCTTATTTTCTAGTACGATGGAAACACACTCGAAAAACACTTGTTAAAATTGTGCACATGTATATAAAATGCTTTTCATTTTTTTAGAAATGTAATTTAATCCTGCAGACATTGCATAATTGTTTTGTCAAAAGCCTATTATTTTTTAAAACCACTGACAGCAGTGAAGCAATGGACTGTGAAACGTTTGGGTTAGCAGTTTTTTGTGTGTGTGTGTGTATTTTCTGTGTGTCAGTGGCTGGTCTCAATTCAGTGACTCACTGCTGGTTAGTGGACCAGTTGGGAAAGTCATCACTCCCAAATCTGTAAAACATTAATTTTCTCTTCAGGAATGATTGTGGCACAATATAATCTTATTCTTTGCTCAATATGACCTGATACTTGGCTCCATATAATCCGATACTTGGCTCCATATAATGTGATATTTGGCTCTATATAATCCGATACTTGGCTCCATATAATGTGATATTTGGCTCTATATAATCTGATATTTGGCTCCATATAATGTGATATTTGGCTCTATATAATCTGATATTTGGCTCCATATAATCTGATATTTGGCTCCATATAATCTGATATTTGGCTCCATATAATCTGATATTTGGCTCCATATAATCTGATTCTAAATAAGCTCATTGTAGGTGTGTGTGTGTGGGGGGGGTGGGAGTCTTATGGCTTTGATTTTGTTGTTTTCATACTTCTGTTCTTCATCTTCTACTGTGATTGGCCTTACCCAATTGTCTGTTTATCAATAGACAATACAACTTGTCACTTAATCTGATTGGCAGTCTATTAATAGGATATGCAGTGTGGCTTACAAAAGAACACTACAGGGTACCAATACATAACGAGCAGTGGGAGGGTAGTTCGACCTTCCGGTCAAGAATTTGTTCAAACTTTTTTTTTTTTCAGTTGTTCATATAAACTAGAGCCGAGTCGTTGCATTCAAATGAACTGCCCATTAGTTGAAGAAAACAGCGGGAGGAGGGGGGGCAATTACTTAAAAACCTCAGTATCTGTACTTTTTGTGTGTGTGTGGGGTTGCTGGAAGATATTCTCGGATAAATCACACACACACACCACACCGCTTGTGTTGATATTTTAATGTAAGCACACCACGTGAGCGAGAGTATAGAAGATGTCAATAAATACAGATGGCGCAAAGATGTGATGGACTTTACCCCCCCCCCCCCCATCTGTCTTGTCTTTCGGGGAGGGGTGGGGGGGTTGGTGGTGTGAATTCATTTAATCAAATAAGTATCTGGATTGGAAAAAAAAAGGGTTGTGTGAGTTATATGAGGTAAAGTTGAAAAAGTTATAGCAAATATTTCTGGGGAAAGGGTGGGGGGTGGTGGTGGTTTTATATTCAAGAGTGATCAAAATGGCCGCGCTGTTGATCTCTACGGTCGCTCCCAATTGTACGTTAGAATTGGGCATTCTTCTCGGCACTCATCCACACTTCCCTACACACACACACACACACATAAAACATTATCTTTTCCTTCTCGTCACTACCGTAATGTCACTTGACGTATCCCCCCTCCCCCCGGGTGTCTCCCCCCCCCCTCCCCCCAACATCACAATAACAGTTTAACAGTTTAAAAATGCATGCTCAGCTCTCCCCTACAATTTATCTGTTTCCTACCAACTCTGAGTTTAGGAGGGGGTGAGGTGTGTGTGTGTGTGGGGGAAATGGCAGACGGCACCGACCCCTGTTAAATGCCAGGTCTGTTTAATCCTCGCTCTCTTCTCGAGGTCAGATATCTCCGAGAGGGATCTTCCCCCTGGTTCTCGCCCCCCACCCCATCCTTACGGGTTGAGTACCCGACCCCGTCCCCCCTCTCAGTCTGAACGTTTTGTCATATATTTCTTTTCCTTCTCAATGTTTAGTTGCGACCCCCACCCCCGTTCTTATGAATATGTTGTTGTTGTTGTTTTTTAAATGCGGTAATTTTTTTTTTTTTAACAGACTCCCTTGTTTCCTCCTCTAGTAACACGTTACCTCAGAGGTTCTTAACCCTTTACACACAACCCCCACCAAATAAAAAAAACAAAACATACTGTAAGTGTTTCGACCCACCATATAAAGCTCTTGTTTTCGCGACCAACCTGCAGTGACTAACTACGGTGGAGGAGAACACAATTGCCGTTTGTTGAATGCGTACTTTACCGCTTGTGTTTGTTTGTGTGTGTGTGTGTGTGCGCCGGTTTACAAACCTTTAGTTTTGTAACATAATGGTGAAATAGGGCTGTAATCTACCCTCTCTCCGTACATGCGTACCGTTATTAAATACAATACATGTGCGTTTTTACGTGTTCTGGGGGCCCAAAGCATAACTACATGTCGGAGCTCTCTTGGTATCAGATTTGATATACATTAATACTGAGGGTGGTGGGCCCGTGGGGGGGGGCGGGCATAAGCCGTGTGCCTAGTTTACCCATCCACAACGGCTCTGATACAGCACATGATCTCTTCAGTGTACTTTCCATTCCACTCACCTCTGTTTGTCTTGAGTCAAAAAACTAACGAAACAAATAAAACATTTTAGCGCCATGCATGTTACCCAAGATGCACTTTTTTTTTCTTCTGTTGGTTGCTAACAGTACGGTGACGCCTTTTTTTTTCCCTCAGCATCACCGCGCCTCCCGTTACCCCTCCCCCCTCCCTATCCCTACCACTGCTCTGGTACATCTGGGTATAATTTCATACAGCTCCGTGCATGTGATGTTTGTTGTCAAGAAGGTCTGCATAAGGGCTTGGAGGGGGGATGGGGATATATCTGCGTCTGCATTGAGTAGATGCCGTTGTAGTTTCCATTTGGTGTATGCCTGAGTTTAAAAGGGGGTTAGGGTGGTGATGAGCGGTGTGAAATTTTACCATTTTCGTTTTTATACATAAACATACATCGGCCTATATATATATATATATGTGTGTGTGTGAACCAAATTTTTAAAATATATCTTTTAACTGTTTTTTTTACTGATCTCGGTACAATGTTATTTTGCTCAGATGATCTTATTTTAGAAGGTGGCTTGCACAAATCCGATGGTTTATAACATAGGTTAGTAGGCCTGTATCCTGTATGGACTAATAAAAAGTTAAGTTCCCTTAGGGGCTTATAAAGTCCTCTTGTCTCTGCAGCCACGTTATATTAACGTTTTTTTTTGGCTAGCAAAATGCCCCCCAGCCGCCTTCAGTTCCCAGACTAAAGTCAGATGTCCATTAAAGACCTTGGCCCGGGGGGGGGCGACTCTCAACCAACATTAACCAGGAGGGACTGTGAACATTCTCTCGGTTCTGGCCGAGAATCAAACCCTCAGGTCGACGGCCGAGCGCTCCACACTGCTGGACCACCAGCCCCCCCCCCCCCACCCCCCGTAGCACTTTTAAGAGATAGCTTTATTAGGTCAATGTTTATATGCCGTTCCATGATATACTTTCTCCAGACAATGTATTAACTGTACAGATATACCCACATGCGGTGCAGAGCCGGGTCGGCAAACTTCCCAGGGGCCCGCCGCCAGAGCCCCCTTCCTCCCGCCCCCCTCCAATTTTCATCACCAACTCCTAAATAATCGTACGCTACATTGTCCACTGCTTAGGGGCCTCGAGACCATAAGACTTAGGACCGATACTGCGTGTCCAGACATCCGGTATTAGTATCACGTGACCAGGGAGCCCGCGGTGTGGGTCTTTTGACTTTTGTTTTACTTTTTTTTTTCAATGAATAAAAACCCAAACGAGGTTCCGTGACTGACCCGCTGACTGATGATACGCGGAGACGACTGGACGTTGATACAAGTTTATATTGCCTTAGCGCTGAGCTCGTCTTACTTAACCTTCACAACAACAACAATAACAACAAAACAAACATGGATTGTTAAAAGATTGAGGGAGGAAAGAAAAAAAATGATGAGGCGCTCGCGCACAGACAGTAATGCATACATACGCGTTTTTTTTTACTTTGGACACGTCTGTGAAGAAGAGCTGCACACGAAATGTCTTTTCTCTCTTCTTCAAGAGATGTATGAGAGATGTTCGGATGACCCAATCACCAGGGGCATCGATTCTTCTATCTCTCCCCCCCCCCTCTGCCTTGTGTTTAAACTGCCGCTCACATCACTCGGAGAAAAGTGTCACCCCCACCCACACCCTGACGGTGCTCATGAGAATCGATGCAGCCCCCTCCCCACCCCTCCTGGCCTTTATGTGGCATTCATAAACTGGACCGACTCCATTTTGTGCCCCGTTCTCTTTATTTCCACTCCCGCACTTGAACATCTTTTTTTTTTTTGGAGCCCGAGTCCCCCCACCCTCCCCCTCCTTCCCTCCGGGTGAAGACGACCATACTTTTGTCCCTCCATCGTTATTTCCATTTCTTGTTCCTGTCCTCTTTGGAAGTTTAAACATACGCGCGCGCGAGCACGCTCTCTTTAACACACACACACACACGTCACTTGAGTATCGATGAAATGTCTGTCAGTTGTAAAACCAGATATTTAATATTTCATTAAAAGTCTGTATTATTTTTACTGAAGCATTATCTTTACACCGAGGTTCCATATTATAATATCTTCAAACCGGGGCCGGCCATACATTTGATGGGCCCATATATATATATATTGGTCAGAGCCCCCCCCCCTCACCCACTTAATCATTTTTGTTTGTAGTTTTTCCCCAGTTATGTTTGTTTATATAAAATAGAACCTATCCATTGATGTAGCTCCATATTCTAATAACATCGTGTTTAAAGAAAATTTCATATGATTTTGTTGTTGTTGTTGCTAATACTGGGACCATGTTTAACTACCAACAACTGACATGCAAGCGTCTCTCTCTCTCTCTCTCTCTCTCTCTCTCTGTGTTTGTGTGTGCGTGCGTGCGTGCGTGCGCGCGTGTGTGTGTGCGTGCGTGTGTGTGTGATTACATTCTGTTGTACACGCTTAAGTGTATTTTATCTATGCGTTGTTTAAGTTAATTTGGGTTTTTTATTTTCAGTGAGTTGAGGTTTTTTATTTTTTTGTTGAAAGTTTTTTTATGCATATGAATCTTTCTTATTTGGCTCACTGCATGCACCAAGGCTGGTTTGTCACTCATCACTTGCATTGGGCGTGATTTGTCTGTTTAAACTGTTTAATAAGGAATTGTGTGTCGAAAGCCAGTGCCGAACCCAGGGATTTGGGGACCCGGGAGTCTTGGCCTCTTTGGGGGGGGGGGGGGCTGGCATTTTGACATTCGACATTATGACATGAGATAATGTACTAAATATTTAATAGAAAAATTTTTTTTTGGGTTCCCCACTCAAGATGGGGGCCTATGGGGGACTTTCGAATTCGGACCCCCCCCTCCACCCACCCTATGTACGACTCTGTTAAAAGCTGTTTTTTTGTTTATTTTAACTTTTCAAAAGATGTGATAATTCTATTACTATCCCCTATTTTTTTTAATGAATTCGCTCGCGCCTGAGCTGCAAAGTAGGTGTGAGATATGTAACATCTATAAACAGATATCACCTTAATGAATTTATGAACTTCTGCAGCTTTTTTTTACTGGTTCCTTATATCCCCCCCTTCTTACGTCATCACAAACATCGCGCTCAGCCATTCAATTGTGGTCTTAGTTTGTGTTGTAATGTCAACATGGCCTGTTTGCCTGCCTGGACATAGCAATACGGCTATTTTTAGAACGGCTTCGGGTTTTTATTTCTTCCTTTTTTTTTCTACCCTCTTTCGCCTCTAAGCTGTGGGATTATGGCTGTCTTAGTCATACATTTTGTGTTTGATATGAAGAAATAAGGCCAAGAAAGTCATATCTAACTTAACATTATTTTGGACTGTAAAAAAAAATCCAATAAACGCCATTCGGCTTATTCTGTGCGTGTGTGCATGGTGAAGTCCATGTAAGGATGGGATGAAATATCTTAGATCCTAATGGGGGGAGATGTAACGGAGGACTTTAAAACCGTGATCTGAAATATCCATTGGTCCTCACCGGTAGATCGAACCATGACCCCCTCAGGTCGACAGTCCAGCGCTTTACCTCACGACCATTCACCCCCCCCCCCCCACTAACATATATATTCTGTAGAGTCGCACATCGAGTTTAATGTCACGTGACAGCGTTTTTCTTGTTTGTTTTGTTTTGTAATGATAATAAACACGCCACTTGAGAATTTCAGAAACCACCATCCCGAACTGAATGTTTTGCGTTTTGGCGGCTTTAACTTTTTGAACGCGTTCATTGAACGGGAGGGGGGGGGGAGGGGGTAGACATCCACATCCAAAAAATAAAAAAAAAATCCTATACTGAAGTAATTGATGATAACTTGGATCTCATTCATTAGACCAGGGTTGCACAACGTGCAAGCCATATATGGTTTGTAGAGGTAATGTGAGCCGTTGAATAAAGAGTATATTTAATGACGTAATCGTGCCTAATTATCAATGTATAACGATATCAATCAGTCTGGCGACCGTCTCGTGACTAGCGTGGAGGGTTCACTGGCCTATAGAAGGTGGGGGTACCCTTCAATTAAGTAGTTAGTGTTTCTCATTATTAATGCACACGATTTATTTAAAAAAAAATGAAATAATGTAGACCATACAAAGTGTGTGTGTGTGTGTGTGAAATATGCCTTCATGGCATCACAAGTTTTGGTAATAACGAACAATAATGTAGACCATATACACTGTGTGTGTGTGGGAAGTCTGCCTACATGGTTTCATCACAAGTTTTGGTAATAACCAACGATAATAACGCTGCAACAGTGTAGGCAAGCCAGCACGTAGGGGAGGAATCAGGTGCTTCACAAACTTTTGTGTGTGCCTGCTGTAGCCACCCTTAGCTATCACATAGAGAAACGCCATAGTGGACCGGCTGGATATGTGTACACTAGCACACAATTTTCATTCATTTCTTCGTATTCTTGCACCCGTGAAACTTCTAAAATATTCAGGCTCGAACAACTAAAATAAGATACATCAATACAGTTGTGTTACTTTGTCTACGATTTCATGTCCAATTTGAATAGTTTTCAACCAAACACATGTATAGTTGTCACGTGACTGTTTAAAAAACAAACAAACATACCAAACAACTGTAAAAAACAACAACAACACAACCCAACCAAAGCTATCAGAATGCCTACTGGGCGTTAATTTACTTACGTCGCCCACTCGCATATCTAAACAAGCTCTTGTCACCTCCACCGTATGTAATTGACCTGTCTTATTAGTATTATACATACATATATTCTCTATACTTATAAGACGCATTTTTTGTCTGTCTGTCTGTCTGTTCCCTTATAACTCAAGATCCAGAAAAAAACAGATAACGTGAAATTTGTTACACATACACATAATTACATGGGGAAGGTTATAGGATAGGTTTCGTTTCATCTCGATGGGTAGTTTAATTGTAATTAATTTTTTTTTATTTTAGTATTTTACTATATTAAAGTAATCTTGACGGCGCCATAAATAAAATTCCTCTGTGACGTCATTTCCTTATGATCGAATAGAACTTGCGCGCTGGTGCTGTATTGTGCCTTTGTGATGCAAAGAATTGTTGATGTTTTTTCATGCTCTCTGATTTGTACAGTTTGAGGAAGGTAAAGGAATGAAGAAGGATTTTAGAAGAAGTGTGAAGCCATAATAATAAGTATTTATATATATATATATATATATATATATATATATATATAGAGAGAGAGAGAGAGAGAGAGAGAGAGAGAGAGAGAGAGAGAGGGGGGAGGGGGAGGGAGGGAGGGAGGGATAAAGAGAGAGAGAGGGGGGCAGGGGGGAGAGAGGAAAGGAGGGTAGGAGGGAGGGAGGGGAGAGAGGGAGGGGGATGGACAGTGGGAGAGGGGGAGATGGGAGAGGGAGGGAGAGAGAAAGGGAGGGAAGGAAAGAGAAAGAAAGGGAGGGAGAGAGGGGGTAGGGAGGGAGAGAGAGGGTGGGAGAAATGGGAGGAAGAGATAAAGAGAGAGAGGGGGCGGGAAGGAGGAAGGGGGAGAGAGAAGGAGGGGGAGAGGGGAGATGGCAGAGGGAGGGTGGGAGGGAGAGAAATGGGAGAGAGAGGGAGGGAGGAAGGGAGAGAGGGGGTAGGGAGAAAACAGAAGGTAAACAGAAAACTAGTACACATATATATATATATATAGTTGTAGCGCAGAAATCTCCCATCGCCACGGCCACAAGGACTCCATGGATAGAATGATTGGTTATCGATTGTAACAGTCAATTAATCGGCTCTCGTTACCCTATAGAAAACATTAGCTTCAAGCATTTTGTTGAAAGGGGGGGGGGTGGTGTGTAGTGGTGGTATTTTTAAGCAAACGTTGGTAGGGTAACCTTTTTTTCTGTCTGGGTGAGAAGGGAACGGGGGTCATTTTAGCCTGAATGAAAATCTAAAACGTAGTGTTGTTTTAGTCCCAGACTCCCAGGTCATATTTTAGTTTCAGTTTTTATTTCGTTTTTTCTGGAATAATTTCAGTTTTCGTCTAGTTTTAGTCTTGCTGCTAATTTTAGTTTTAGTTTTCGTCAACGAAAACAACACTACTAAAACGTGTCGAGACACACTTTTTTTTAACAGTTCCAAAAATGGTGGCGGCAGACAAGACGGGGGCAGCAAATTTCTGCGGAATGACTATTTTTGCTGTACATGTTTTTTTTTTAATCACTTACATAATGTCGCTTGACGCTTTCTGCCATATTGAACAGTTTCGGCTCTACGCTGACAGTGGTTTCATTGAATCGAATCTTTCTTTTTTATCTATCTGTTTTTAGTGTTCTTGTAACAAGATAAATGGAAAAAAAAACAGGAGTCACAGAATGTCATATGTAACCTGATGGCCAAATAGGCTGGCCCTACCTGTAGGCCCCTAGCCCTGGGGGGGGATGCCATATGGTCTGATGGCCAAATAGGCTGGCCCTACCTCTAGGCCCCTAGTCCTGGGGGGATGCCATATGGTCTGATGGCCAAATAGGCTGGCCCTACCTCTAGACCCCTAGTCCTGGGGGGATGCCATATTGTCTGATGGCCAAATAGGCTGGCCCTACCTCTAGACCCCTAGTCCTGGGGGGATGCCATATGGTCTGATGGCCAAATAGGCTGGCCCTACCTCTAGACCCCTAGTCCTGGGGGGATGCCATATTGTCTGATGGCCAAATAGGCTGGCCCTACCGGGGCAACTCGACAGAGGTTCTGTTTAACTGTTTCCATTCCAGTGTTCAGAAATCGTGTTTTTTTCCTTCTTTAAAACTTCTTCTTGGCAGTTTATTTTGGGGGGGGGGGGCTCGGTGGGGGAGCCTCGGTGACCGCTCCACGGGCCCGTGTGAGAGCCAGGGCGTGTCTCTCGGCTTATCTCAGAGATATTTCACATCCGTAATTGAATTGCGTTGTTTCTCTACCACGCCATTAAACCTGTCAGTTTTAATTTATTTTTTTTTGAATTTGGGGGAAAAGGCATTGTGGGGGGGGGGGTGTTGCAGGGGTTGGGTGGCGGACCTCACCCCGCCCCTCTTGGTAAATCGCCCGTTGTTGCAAGCACGGCTTGCCGCACCGTACCATTTTCACAGTAGGGGGCGCTTCGGGGGGTCCGGTAATTGGCTCCAACTGTCTGGCCGCTGAGAAAAACCCAGTCTACGCCACCGTCCCCCCATTGTTGTGTATAGATATCGGTAACTAGACACCCACAGTGGAGGTAAATAATGGGTTCAAAGTTTGTCTCCTTCTCCTTTTTTTTAAACCCCATTTCTCACTCTCTGTCTCTCTCTCTTTTTCCATTTTCCATAGACCAGCGGTTCTCAAAATTTGTGTGATTCTCGCCCTGATCGGTTATCTCGACCCACTTCCAGTCTTCTCGCGACTCACCAGTAGGTCGCTACCCGCACTTTGAGGACCAAGTGCCAGCGCATCATGGACTGCGCGAGAATAATGTGAGTCCATCCGATCTGCGTCTGTGTGCTCGCATGCTGGCGTTCACGAGTGTGTACTATATAATGTGTGTGTGTGTGCGTGTGTGTGTGTGTGTCTTGTTCAGGAGGGAGGCGAGAGTTGCTCATATTTACCAAGTCCTGACAAAATTTTTCATTTAATTGATTTTTTTCCCCCAACACTGTGTGTGTGAGTGTTATTTTGTGTGGGTGTGTTTCGGAGGCCTTTTTTTTTTACCCCTGTTCTGATTATAGTCCGTGTTAAATTTAAAAATAAGAGCAGGGATTGAATAGTGCTAGAGAAGTGTCTTCTATATACCCCCCCACACACACACACACGCTTGTTTGTGCCACTTATGATTTTGAACGCTTTTATAACACGTAACTTTCATGGAGATGTGTATCTGTAGTTTGACTTATTAAAATGGAATTTCAGTTATTATTAGTAAGTGGTACATAAGTACATGGTAAATAAGTACTTGGTTGTACTCAGTGGCGGTAAAAGTCCTTAATCTGTATTTTCCACCTAAGTGGCTACTGGCAGTGGTTACTTGTTGTTTTGTCGGAGTGAGGTGGGCAATACACTTATGTCTGGTGTTCTATGTGTGAGCAATGCATTTATGTCTGGTGTTCTATGTTTGAGCAATGCATTTATGTCTGGTGCTCTATGAGTGAGCAATGCATTTATGTCTGGTGCTCTATGGGTGAGCAATGCATTTATGTCAGGTGTTCTATGGGTGAGCAATGCATTTATGCCTGCTGTTCTATGTGTGAGTAATGCATTTATGCCTGGTGTTCTATGAGGTGAGGTGGTGTACTATGCATTTTTTTTTCACCTCTGCTTGAAGCGAATCGATATTTCCAAAAAAAAAAAATTCCTGTTGATAAATTGTTTTGTCTGCTAGAGATCTGTGACTATGATCGACACACTGTGCGATGGCGTACAACTAACAAACAAACAACAACACAATCATTCACGACGTGAATGATTGAGAAAATAAATTGCAATAGTATAGTTTAAAAATGATGTCCGTCGTTTTGTTTTATTATATCCACGTTTACTTACTCAAACTTTACTGTTTGAATGACAGATGTAGCAGTTAATGAATGGTAAGTTAGGTCTTTTCTCTGAACTCTGAACATTTGGCAAACACAGGCGGGAGACTGAAACCTACACAAGCCATCATCGCTTGCCAAAATTACACACCGACATCGGTTAGGTAGGTTTTACTGTTTAGCTGGGTAAAATTTCACTGTCTGTACAGATTATAAATTATACAAAACGCGTGCATCTTTGATTTCGATAGAAGGATTCCAAAAGACGCCATATTTGTGTAATTTTGTGTCGATATATTTAGGCGCTGCCCTATCCAAAAAACAAAAATGGCCGCATTTTTAAAAGCCATTTGAGGACTTTAAAAATAAAACAACAACCGAGGATCTTTCAATTCTATATAATTATATGTATGTCTAATAAAATATTATATGTGGTTCTTTGGGTTCATGTGTGTTGTAAAATAAGCCATGTACTGCTAAACCATCAAGGGCCCGTAATAAAAAAAAAATAAATAAAATACAAAACAAATCGCGCTGATTTTATTAATAAAGTCAGTTAATTCCCTTTAGAGATTTCCGTCCATACCTACTTTGAGTATGAAGATGGAGACATTTGCTTGATGCTCTGTTTTCAACCCGCTAAGTAGGCAGCAGATTCTCCAGTGACCGCATAATTGTGCTCATAAATGTGCACGAGGCTGTGTGCACTTAGGCTTATAACACAACACTTGGTAAGTTGATGCGGTGGCGTAGCAAGCTTAACTCGCGCCGGGGCACAATACCTTTTTAGCGTCCCCCTCCCATTCGAAAACCATGTTATATTATATGTACAATATACCATTTGGCGACCCTTTGCGGGTAGCGCCCGGGACATGATGCGCCCCCCCTTCACTACGCCACTGAGTTGATGATATCTGTTCAAAACTTCTCTGATTCCAAGTAGCGCCCCCCCCCCTCGATGCACACACAGGCGATCTAACAACTGGTCTGTCTTGAAAAATAAAATTGTTGAATCTACAGCAGTTGGACTGTGGATCATTATTTTTTGGTTCAACCTCTTCAAGATCTATGTTGAACGCGGTTTTAGTACATGTACACTGCCCTTTTTACACTTTAAAAAAAAATCATAATTATTCAAATTAGCCTTCACCCAATAATTTTCACCGCGTCTGTTGATTATTTATCTGCTTAAAAAAATATTTTGTTGTTTCGAATGCCAGCAGTTGTTGCGTCGGTACTGACAAAGGTAAAACTGGTCATCCGCTGGCTCGGTATAAATATTTATATAAAAATAAAGGATTATAAATGTAACGGGCAATAAACTCCAGCAATGTCTAATTGTGTGTGTGTGTGTGTGTGTATTTGAGTCCATATTTCTTTAGTACGAACATTTTTTTGGCAGTGAATAAATAACTTGTACAAGTCTCTTGTTGCTCAAGATTCAGCCTTTTTATACACAAGCTGATGTTGATTTGATACCGCGAGTAAACTATTTAGCTCAAGGGGGGTGAAGGGAGGGTGGAATTCCTCGGGCAGACGCCCAACTTTAAATCTAACAAAGACCGTCGAACCTGGGTTTAACTGCTTCCCCCCCCCCCAGTCCTCACCCATCTCCCCTCTCAACTCTCGTATTCCCGTATTGTTGCTTGTCTTGTAGTCTATCGTCTGCAAAGCCGGCTGACTTCTGCTGCTGACCTGTTCTTTTTTTTACTTCTTTTTCCTTCGTTTCTCTCCCTTACCTACTGGAGAATGTTGAAGGTCAAACAATAGCGTCACTCCTGTTATATTCAGTGGAAGAAATTTCTCCCCTACCCCCCACCCCCCACCCCGTCAAAGTACAAACGGGTTATCAACAGTCCTTTGGAATATTTATTTTACAAAACAAAACAAATGTATATGTATTGTTTTTGGAGTTGTAGTTATATGTTTCTTATATAGTTTAGTCGCGAGCTGATTTCAAGTGGGCCTTCTGACGTTTTCGTAATAACGAAATTGAGATTTTACACACAATTAAAATGAGCTTTTCACTCTTTTATCCCTTTTTCTATTTCTTTACCCGTGGGGTCGCTAAAGCCATACGCGTCTCTTTAGTTTGTTGCGAAGGGCATACATTTGAGAATCACTGGGCTTATTGTCGTTAAGGAAAAAAAAATTCCAACACTCTATGCATACACACACTATTGATGGTCCCGTGTAAATAATACAGCTTGATTTGTTTAAGATGGGAAGTTTCCAGTCTTTTACTATCGTAGACCCATTTTGAAACCAAATGTTCGGTTTTTGTCTAATCACTTGTAAGGACAAACTGAAAGAAAAAAATATAATTAAAGAAAATAGAGGCAACAATTTTTTTTAGCACCGACAACAGCTTCAGTCGTAGAACTCTTGAGATTGAAGTGTGGTTTGGTCATTTTTTATAGTGTGATTGTTAGATACTGTAAGCTGCTAATATCCAAAACAACAATTATACTCGATTACAAACTAGTTGCGTGGGATTGTTGCAGATTTTGTCGACACACACACCCATTGTGTTCGCCTCCCACCGTCATGTTCCTGGCCATCACCTTGGTAACCCATGTATTGTTCGACTCTCACCATCATGTTTCTGGTCAGCACTTTTGTAACCTTTGTACTGTTCGACTCCCACCGTCATGTTCCTGGCCATCACCTTGGTAACCCTTGTATTGTTCGACTCTCATCATCATGTTCCTGGTCAGCACTTTTGTAACCTTTGTACTGTTCGACTCCCACCGTCATGTTCCTGGCCATCACCTTGGTAACCCTTGTATTGTTCGACTCTCACCATCATGTTCCTGACCATCACCTTGGTAGCCCTTGTATTGTTCGACTCTCACCATGTTCCTGGTCATCACCTTGGTAACCATTGTATTTGAGACTGCTTACTACTGTGCCATTAAGTGTGTTAATATTTTACTATAAATGTGAGACGGATGGCCGAGTGGTGTAGATACTCGACTGTCGGCCTGAGAGTCCTGGATTCGATCCTCGGTGAGACCAACGGGCATTTTCCCAGGAGAAATTTGTTTCAAAGTCGTCCCAAAAGTCCCTACTGCTTTAAATGGGTACCCGACTTTAGGTTGGGGAAGTAAAGGCGGCTGGGCGTTCTGCTAACCACACAATCCTCTTCATATGCCGAGGTTATAGAAACAGATGAATTCTACACCCCGATGGCTCGCTAGGGTTAAGAAGGGAACTTAACTTTTTATTCAACTATAAACTTCCTTTGATCACCGAGTTCATCTAAAGATAACACTTGTTAAAATTAATTTCCCATCGTCCTACTTAATTTGGCATGTTAGTAGCGAAACGGAATTTTACTGCGCCATTTTTTTCCTTCGGACTCCCCCCCCCCCAGTCCCTCCAACACCCATAAGTAGGTGAGTAATTACATGTTTTAACATAAATCATTCACGAAGTCTCTAAAGAAATTAAAAAAAAAACCCTGAGCTTAAACAATGACATAATTCTTTGCTTGTTTTAGGTTTTTCTTTTTGTTGTTTCAATGGGAACAGTCCGCGTAGCGTGAGCTCTAAAACAACTATCTCCTATTTAGACATCTGGTGGGGCGGGGGGGAGAAGGGGACACGTACCATCATCCAAACTCTTATGCTCGTTTGGGTTACGGTCTGATGCGGAAATGATTTCACACGTTACGTTTACATACGTGCATCACGCATGCGCACGTAGGCCGTTAGCATCGGCAGCGGTAAAAAAAAAAACTACAATAACATAATGCATACCAGTGTCTAGCGTTAGTGGCGCCCGGGGGCCGGACTCTTGAAATACCGCCCCACTTTCGTGTCCCAAAAAGTATTAATGTAGGGCACAAACAAGTGTCGCCACTGACCTCGACGTATCATAATATTTAAAATGGCGATTATGTTTACACTATGTTACAGCAATGTTAGACGGGCTACAGATGGCGATAGCGGAAGTACGCTCATTTTGACACTTCAGACTGCGGGTTTGAATCCCAAATGGTCCCAACACTTTTTTTTTACACATTCCTTTGCTGAATCCATGGCAGATGGCAGTAAGCCAGCACCCCCCTCCTAATTTCGCTAGAGGGTGACGCCGAATAGATGGCCACAGTAGAGGAGGAATTGCCGAATACTGGTGTGCCGTCAACACTTGCTTACATCATATTGTATTGCTCAAAGAACTACAAACTCGACATCGCTAACACTAACGGCTGTCTTGCGTCTGTCGTATATTACTATGCAAACATTTGATTCCATTTGGTTTGAATACACATTGAAACAGACAAATAAAGATACTGTAGTATATATACCGTATTCATCCATCGAGACTCTCCCACCTTTTTTTTTTGTCTAATTGTCTGCCTCGCCTGTCTATCTGTTTGTCTGTCTTATTTCCCCCCCCCCCCCCACTTCGGTCTATCTGGGCCTTCTCACTTCTGCTTACAATTCCGCGTGTGATTATAGTTTCCAGTCGTGAAATGTATTTGTTCAAACATTATTTTAAAATATAGTCGAGGCGCATCATGTGTGCAATGGTGAGTGTTATTAGGGTTTGTCCATTTTAACAAAGGAAAGTTGCTCTAAGCGGGTTTACCAGGATAATTTGGAACGTCGCGAATCCCTTTGCCAATCTGGAACATAAACAAAACAAAAAAAAACTACCTGTTATATATATATATGTTATATGCATCATAAATTCCCATTGGTTGTTGTTGTAGACTTGTAAATAAATGAAGAAGGGGGGTTGGGGGATTCTTTGACCTTGGTCGGCCTGCGCTATTAAATCTTGATAATTTGACAGCTCCGCCTCTGAATGGCGACAGTGTTTGGGGGGGGTGTGTTTTTAGATTGAACAATGCATTGCTGTTACAAAGTTATGGCTTTATATATATATATATATATATATATATATATATATATATATATATATATATATATATATATATATATATATATATATATGTCATTGTTATATGTGTGTGCGTGTGTGTATTCAGCTGTTGCTGCTTCTGAACAATACCCACTTCTTGACATTCCAAACGGAGGGCGGCTGATCGAGACAGAGATTGTGTTTTCTGTTGAGATTGTAGAATAAATGGTTTGGTGGTGTAGTACGGAAGAATTGAAAAGGGTTAAGGTGGGGGTTGGGGTTAGCGATTCCGTGACTTACCTTCACGTCGAACGTGATAGAATAAAATGTACATTCCATTGAGTAGAACGGTGGAATTAGTGGAGACATTGTTGAAACTGTATGTGTGGGTGAAAGGGGGAGAGAGAGAGAGGGTGTTTGTGTGTGTGTGTGTGTGTGACAAATAGTGACCTGTTCTTTGACAACATATAAAAAAATTCTGCTTTTAATTTAATTTTTTTTGTTTTGCTTTTTTTTCAATCTTTATCTCTAACAACAGGTCAATATGACACTGGCTGGAGCGTTACGTTAAAAAGATACATTTTTTTGTTTGTTTGTTTCATTTCCGTTGGCTTATTTAGATGATGTAAGCCTCCTTCTTTTATGTTTTTAAATCGAGCTATTGATTATTGTGAGCATTGTATTTTGATGAATACACATTTAATCATATCATTTGAACTTCTATCATTCTCCACCCCCCCCCCCACACACACAATTTTTTTTTCTCTATTTCCCACCCCTCATCAACAGCGTGTTTAGAATTATTATCACAAAACTGCTATATTTTATTCTATTTTTTTTTTAGCTTTTAAATTAATTTTGGGACCGTGTTTGGGTTTGTTACAACATTTGAACGTGTTGGGTTTGTTTTGAAAAAAAAAACAATAACATTTTATATAGATGAATGTTATCGTTCATTCTATCCAGTGGCGCACGACTGTGATTGACTTGATCACATCCTGCTGACTTGCCTACCCCGTATCATTTTGACTTGATCACATCCTGCTGACTTGCCTACCCCGTATCATTTTGACTTGATCACATCCTGCTGACTTTCCTACCCCGTATCATTTTGACTTGATGACATCCTGCTGTCTTGCCTACCCCGTATCATTTTGACTTGATCACATCCTGCTGACTTGCCTACCCCGTATCATTTTGACTTGATCACACCTGCTGACTTGCCTACCCCGTATCATTTTGACTTGATCACATCCTGCTCTCTTGCCTACCCCGTATCATTTTGACTTGATCACATCCTGCTCTATTGCCTACCCGTATAATTCCGACTTAATCACATCCTGCTCTATTGCCTACCCGTATAATTCCGACTTAATCACATCCTGCTCTCTTGCCTACCCCGTATCATTTAGGGCTAGGGGGGTCACGTGTCTCTCTTAAATATGTAATAGTTGTGCAGTGGTTCTCATATCGTTTTGTCCCCATTGTCCCCGTCAAACTTTTATTCAAATTTACAAGACTGATAGTTTTTTTTTCTTTGGTACCTATTCCAACTCAACTCCATAATGTTTGAATTTTTTTAGAGCATTTTCGAAAAAAAAAATGCTCTATAGTCCCCGTTTTGTCTGTCTGTCTGTCCGTCATCACCCTAGATCTCAACAACCATAAGTCCTAGACCCATGATGTATATATCATTTTGTAGGTCTTTTCCTGCCAAGTGTACACATTGGTCCATTTCGCGATCTGACCTCTGAGGGCCGAAAAAGGGGGCGTATTAAATACCGTTTTTTTACTATATAAGCTATATTAACAAAGTAGCGCCCTATATCTAAGCAACCATAAGTCCTAGACCCATGATGTATATATCATTTTGTAGGTCTTGGCCTGCCAAGTGTACATCAAAAGTCCATTTCGCAATCTGACCTCTCAGGGCCAAATATAAGAGTTTTTTTAGGTACCGTTTTTGCTTATATTTTAAATATAAATAATAAAAGATTATCAAAGGGGCGTAATCTTTATTTATTTTTGTAACAGTTATTCAACATGATTACTTCCCCCTCTATTTATCAAAACCCATACACGTGGAGCAAAATACGGATTTCGTCCGGCGTAACCGTAGCCACTGCTTACACGAAAATGCTCTAAAATGTCCTTTGTCCGAAACGGAAAAGACTTAAATTGCTTGTTTTTTCATAACAACTGATTTACGTAAACGATTCCCGATTTCGAAACATAAACCGAAGATCTTTATAGAAAGCTCGAAAATAGGGTATATTGGTATCCAGTTAATCTGATATAGGGGTATATAGTGGAATTCCGATGTACATCACCAAAACAAGTTTTTGATAAGTCCGATAAGAAATTGCCCATCAGGGTTATCACTTTTTTACAGACAGTGTGCATTTGTCTTTATAAAAGATGAGAATTGTGTGTTGAAGCAGGAAATATGTGTTGGATACTTTTTTTTTTAAATTTAATTTTGTCAATAAACTGGATTTCGTGTGTGTGTGGGGGGGGTGGGGGGTAAAGGGGCGGGGGCGGTACAGTAAAAACTTAAATACACAAATAGGAAGACATTTCTTTTATTTTTTTTTTAGAAATATATACGTATATCCCCCCCCTCCCCCCGAGACGACACGGCTGGGCAAGGTGTGCAAGGTGTGCCCATGTTCAGCTCCCGTCGTTTTACCTTTTGCCGTCACCCACCACGTGAGATGGGGGTTGGGGTGGGGGCTATAGAGCAGGACACAAGGGGATCTGTTTCAATCTGGTTTTCTATTTTAATTGCCCTATTTTTTTTATTATTATTTTCAGTCTGTGGGTTTCGGGGGGTTGAGAAGAAAGGAGATTCCGATCGTTTTGTTGATGTCGTTCCCGTGTAGGGGAAAGGGTTGGGGGTGGGTGACGACGGTGAGATAAACTTGAGACCCAGCTTGGTTGTTTGTGTGTCAATGCAGTGTTGCCACATTGTGCCATTTCTCGCAAATTCGCTACTTTTTTTTAGACATGCGCTACAAAAAAAAAGTTTCTAAGTAGCGTGAAACTGTTTTTTGTTCTTACCAAGGTTTTAGAAGCGAAAAAAAAAGTGTTTGCTACTTTGTGCTACGTTTTTAGTTTTAAGGTTTTGGGTTACTTTGGTCGCAGTCTTTCTGGCAACCATTTAAGAACAAATGGAGATTCATTGCCGATAAAACGACGTGCATACGCACTAGCCCTCTTGATATATACAGGCCTTCATGCATTGTGGTTTCTTTTTTTTAAACATCTTAAACATGTTTGCATTGGTTTATTGTGGGGGGGGGGGTTACCCTTGTTAAAAAAAAACATCAAATATTTTGCGGTTTTTATAAGAAATAATATTACAGTACCACGCTCCTATACATAGTTTTACGCATCCGATCACACATCATCTTTTGTTTTCTCGGTTTTGAAACCTTCGCGAAAGTTTGCGAGCTAGAAGAACTCTTCCGTTGTTTGCCCTTAGGTATCGGGGCTGTAAGAACGAATACAAATCGGAACGTTCGCAGTGAATGTTGAGAAATACAACTTTTTTTTTTCTTTAAATAAACGAAGTGTCGGCTCCACTGAGTCAGGTCTGTTGAGAATGGTGCAAGGGGGTTTGGGGTGGTGCCGGTTCACAGAGACGCGACAAACAATTGTGTTGGGAATTATGGGTTGGGTAAAATTTTTATTCATGCACATCTCGCGAGCAGTTTTTTAATTAGGTGAAATTATAAGTTTAAATAACAAAAAATGTAGTCTTGCCGCGTTTTTTTTTCGACAAATATTTTGTTCAGTTTATTGCGCTTTTCGTCTACCGGTTTCTTTGGGGGCATCGACGAGAACCGTGGCGTCACTGTTGAACCATTGAATCGTGTGATCAATTGTGGACATAGTTTCGAGCGGCATTATACTTTATACATAATGCACATCGTCGGTTTAAATTGTCGTCCCCCCCCCCCAGTAAGCCGCCATATTTGTGTATTATTCCATTGTGTATCATGATTTAGGTGCTACACCCCCCCCCCCCATTTTATAGTCGTATGACTAAAATGACCGCCGCTACTGGGGCCCTTCCACTGCCCTTTCAGAGTTGCAGCTTTTAATTAACAATGTGCGCAGCACTTCCTTGTCCGCAGGTGGTGATCTGACGTGCTCTCAAAAAGTCTACACCTCCCCCCCCCCACACACACCCTTTACCCGCTGTAACTGTCAACAACAACTAGCGGCCAATGCAGCCAATTAGTTTTAAAAGACGAGATCCGAGCAGGTATGTGGGGGGGGGGGGAGGGGGGGGGTCAAATGACAGCAGATCAGTGTCTTACGTTCTTTGATTTTGAAAACAGGCGACGGAGAGGTGCAAGAGGAGGGGGGTGGGGCGGCTGATAGGCTGCGGTACAGTCTGGACAGCCGTACGTCTGAAGGGAAAACTGGGAAAAGATTTGGTTGGGAACCTTTTTCTTTTTACTGACGGGTTTTAACGTTCATTACTGTTTCAAGACTTAACTTTTTTTTTTTACAAGCCCGGCCATTAGAGGAACGCGTATCACCTAGCGGTGATATGTGACTGCATGATAGTTTTCGTGCTACACCTGGCAAGTCCAACCCTGGGTGGTGGTAACAGTTGATGTACTGCAGGACACGGTGCATAAAGCAAAGTTTGGATGCGTTTTACGCCAGACGAGCCTAGGGTTGGGCCACTGTGGCTCGAAACGCTTTATACAACAAATAGCAAAATATGTAATGCTTTGTTCCCTTACACCTTGGTAGCCAAAGAGAAAGATGAGCTGAGTGGCTATCAGAACTCCCAACATTCTTCGAATATTCACATTTATAATCTATTAATGCATCCGCAGCATAATGAGTTGAGTGGCTACCAGAACACCCAAAGTGATTCACATACTTAAATTAATTAATGCAAGAAGCATACTAAGTCAACCTAGTCTGATATGTTTGCGGAGACGTGTATGTACAGTCGCAGATAACTCAAACCGAAGCCATCGAGGAGAACTGAGGCCAATTTTTTTTAGCGCTTAAAAATCGACGAAAAACACAAAGATGAGTCAAAACTGAGGCGTAACGGTTGTCATTTAAACTTCCGCAATATGGCGCACGAATCTCCGGAGTACGGCGCACGAATCTCCGGAATATGGGCGCACGAATCTGAGGATTGTAGAAAATATTTTGAGAGAGTTTGGAGGGTGAAGCTAAGTGAAATCGATTGATAGATTTCCTCCGTTCATATCGATGCTATTGTTGTTAATACTGGATTATTAATACCCTCTCTCTCTCTCTCTTGCTGACTCGGCTGTGTCATTAAAATCGATCACGTGAAACAGGCGCGTGCATTGCCGTGCCACTCCAGCCAACCCCCTCGCCACCCACGTTATCCAATGAGATCCTTTTTTTTTTCCATGAAAGTTGTCGAACAAATCCACCCCCCCCCCCCTTTTTTTTTTCTCTGTTATGCTCGAGGGAAAAAGGGGGAATTAAAAAAAAACAGAAGCTTGGTTCTTCGCGGATTTATAATGTAAGGTTTGATTCTCCCCCCTTGTCAGTCGATTGTATTTGTTTGTGTGTGTGTGTGTGTTTGTTCCGGGCGTCTAATTACATTGATTACATCGATGATGTATTATTTGACTGTGTGGCGGGAGTTGTTTTATTTTGGTGACTGGACAGCACAAGTTGGTGTGAGACTTTTAACTGTTTGCCCCAGATACTTGACTGGACAGCACAAGTTGGTGTGAGACTTTTAACTGTTTGCCCCAGATACTTGACTGGACAGCACAAGTTGGTGTGAGACTTTTAACTGTTTGCCCCAGATACTTGACTGGACAGCACAAGTTGGTGTGAGACTTTTTTAACTGTTTGCCCCAGATACTTGACTGGACAGCACAAGTTGGTGTGAGACTTTTAACTGTTTGCCCCAGATACTTGACTGGACAGCACAAGTTGGTGTGAGACTTTTAACTGTTTGCCCCAGATACTTGACTGGACAGCACAAGTTGGTGTGAGACTTTTAACTGTTTGCCCCAGATACTTGACTGGACAGCACAAGTTGGTGTGAGACTTTTAACTGTTTGCCCCAGATACTTGACTGGACAGCACAAGTTGGTGTGAGACTTTTAACTGTTTGCCCCAGATACTTGACTGGACAGCACAAGTTGGTGTGAGACTTTTAACTGTTTGCCCCAGATACTTGACTGGACAGCACAAGTTGGTGTGAGACTTTTTAACTGTTTGCCCCAGATACTTGACTGGACAGCACAAGTTGGTGTGAGACTTTTAACTGTTTGCCCCAGATACTTGACTGGACAGCACAAGTTGGTGTGAGACTTTTAACTGTTTGCCCCAGATACTTGACTGGACAGCACAAGTTGGTGTGAGACTTTTAACTGTTTTCCCCAGATACTTGCTGGACATTTACACAAGTTGGTGTGAGACTTAACTGTTTGCCCCAGATACTTGACTGGACAGCACAAGTTGGTGTGAGACTTTTAACTGTTTGCCCCAGATACTTGACTGGATGGCACTTGTGAGACTTAACTGTTTGCCCCAGATACTTGACTGGACAGCACAAGTTGGTGTGAGACTTTTAACTGTTTGCCCCAGATACTTGACTGGACAGCACAAGTTGGTGTGAGACTTTTAACTGTTTGCCCCAGATACTTGACTGGACAGCACAAGTTGGTGTGAGACTTTTAACTGTTTGCCCCATGTGATACTTGACTGGACTGGAGCACAAGTTGGTGTGAGACTTTTAACTGTTTGCCCCAGATACTTGACTGGACAGCACAAGTTGGTGTGAGACTTTTAACTGTTTGCCCCAGATACTTGACTGGACAGCACAAGTTGGTGTGAGACTTTTAACTGTTTGCCCCAGATACTTGACTGGACAGCACAAGTTGGTGTGAGACTTTTTAACTGTTTGCCCCAGATACTTGACTGGACAGCTGGACAGCACAAGTGGTGAGACTTTTAACTGTTTGCCCCAGATACTTGACTGGACAGCACAAGTTGGTGTGAGACTTAACTGTTTGCCCCAGATACTTGACTTGACTGGACAGCACAAGTTGGTGTGAGACTTTTAACTGTTTGCCCCAGATACTTGACTGGACAGCACAAGTTGGTGTGAGACTTTTAACTGTTTGCCCCAGATACTTGACTGGACAGCACAAGTTGGTGTGAGACTTTTAACTGTTTGCCCCAGATACTTGACTGGACAGCACAAGTTGGTGTGAGACTTAACTGTTTGCCCCAGATACTTGACTGGACAGCACAAGTTGGTGTGAGACTTAACTGTTTGCCCCAGATACTTGACTGGACAGCACAAGTTGGTGTGAGACTTTTAACTGTTTGCCCCAGATACTTGACTGGACAGCACAAGTTGGTGTGAGACTTAACTGTTTGCCCCAGATACTTGACTGGACAGCACAAGTTGGTGTGAGACTTTTAACTGTTTGCCCCAGATACTTGACTGGACAGCACAAGTTGGTGTGAGACTTAACTGTTTGCCCCAGATACTTGACTGGACAGCACAAGTTGGTGTGAGACTTAACTGTTTGCCCCAGATACTTGACTGGACAGCACAAGTTGGTGTGAGACTTTTAACTGTTTGCCCCAGATACTTGACTGGACAGCACAAGTTGGTGTGAGACTTTTAACTGTTTGCCCCAGATACTTGACTGGACAGCACAAGTTGGTGTGAGACTTTTAACTGTTTGCCCCAGATACTTGACTGGACAGCACAAGTTGGTGTGAGACTTTTAACTGTTTGCCCCAGATACTTGACTGGACAGCACAAGTTGGTGTGAGACTTTTAACTGTTTGCCCCAGATACTTGACTGGACAGCACAAGTTGGTGTGAGACTTTTAACTGTTTGCCCCAGATACTTGACTGGACAGCACAAGTTGGTGTGAGACTTTTAACTGTTTGCCCCAGATACTTGACTGGACAGCACAAGTTGGTGTGAGACTTTTCCCCATATAAAATTAACTGTTTGCCCCAGATACTTGACTGGACAGCACAAGTTGGTGTGAGACTTTTAACTGTTTGCCCCAGATACTTGACTGGACAGCACAAGTTGGTGTGAGACTTTTAACTGTTTGCCCCAGATACTTGACTGGACAGCACAAGTTGGTGTGGGGCTTTTAACTGTTTGCCCCAGATGCTTGACTGGACCTTTCAGAAGTTGGTGTGAGACTTTTAACTGTTTGCCCCAGATACTTGACTGGACAGCACAAGTTGGTGTGAGATTTTTAACTGTTTGCCCCAGATACTTGACTGGACAGCACAAGTTGGTGTGAACTTTTAACTGTTTGCCCCAGATACTTGACTGGACAGCACAAGTTGGTGTGAGACTTTTAACTGTTTGCCCCAGATACTTGACTGGACAGCACAAGTTGGTGTGAGACTTGTGTAACTGTTTGCATCAATGTCTTGTTGCCCCAGATACTTGACTGGACAGCACAAGTTGGTGTGAGACTTTTAACTGTTTGCCCCAGATACTTGACTGGACAGCACAAGTTGGTGTGAGACTTTTAACTGTTTGCCCCAGATACTTGACTGGACAGCACAAGTTGGTGTGAGACTTTTAACTGTTTGCCCCAGATACTTGACTGGACAGCACAAGTTGGTGTGAGACTTTTAACTGTTTGCCCCAGATACTTGACTGGACAGCACAAGTTGGTGTGAGACTTTTAACTGTTTGCCCCAGATACTTGACTGGACAGCACAAGTTGGTGTGAGACTTTTAACTGTTTGCCCCAGATACTTGACTGGACAGCACAAGTTGGTGTGAGACTTTTAACTGTTTGCCCCAGAGATACTTGACTGGACAGCACAAGTTGGTGTGAGACTTTTAACTGTTTGCCCCAGATACTTGACTGGACAGCACATGTTGGTGTGAGACTTTTAACTGTTTGCCCCAGATACTTGACTGGACAGCACAAGTTGGTGGAGACTTTAACTGTTTGCCCCAGATACTCTGACTGGACAGCACAAGTTGGTGTGAGACTTTTAACTGTTTGCCCCAGATACTTGACTGGAAAGCATGATTTTAAGCACAAGTTGGTGTGAGACTTTTAACTGTTTGCCCCCCAGATACTTGACTGGACAGCACAAGTTGGTGTGAGACTTTTAACTGTTTTATTCCAGATACTTGACTGGACAGCACAAGTTGGTGAGACTTTTAACTGTTTGGTCTTAGGGATATTTGATCACTTGACAGGGCACAAGTTGGTGTGAGACTTTTAACTGTTTGCCCTAGATACTTGACTGGACAGCACAAGTTGGTGTGAGACTTTTAACTGTCTTGCCCCAGATACTTGACTGGACAGCACAAGTTGGTGTGAGACTTTTAACTGTTTGCCCCAGGATGTTTGACTGGACAGCACAAGTTGGTGTGAGACTTTTAACTGCTTGCATCCCAGATACTTGACTGGACAGCACAAGTTGGTGTGAGACTTCAACTGTTTGCCCCAGATACTTGACTGGACAGCACAAGTTGGTGTGAGACTTTTAACTGTTTGCCCCAGATACTTGACTGGACAGCACAAGTTGGTGTGAGACTTTTAACTGTTTGCCCCAGATACTTGACTGGACAGCACAAGTTGGTGTGAGACTTTTAACTGTTTGCCCCAGATACTCTGACTGGACAGCACAAGTTGGTGTGAGACTTAACTGTTTGCCCCAGATACTTGACTGGACAGCACAAGTTGGTGTTTAACTGTTTGCCCCAGATACTTGACTGGACAGCACAAGTTGGTGTGAGACTTAACTGTTTGCCCCAGATACTTGACTGGACAGCACAAGTTGGTGTGAGACTTTTAACTGTTTGCCTCAGATACTTGACTGGACAGCACAAGTTGGTGTGAGACTTTTAACTGTTTGCCCCAGATACTTGACTGGACAGCACAACTTGACTGGACAAGGCTGGTGTGAGACTTTAACTGTTTGCCCCAGATACTTGACTGGACAGCACAAGTTGGTGTGAGACTTAACTGTTTGCCCCAGATACTTGACTGGACAGCACAAGTTGGTGTGAGACTTCAACTGTTTGCCCCAGATACTTGACTGGACAGCACAAGTTGGTGTGAGACTTTTTAACTGTTTGCCCCAGATACTTCTGACTGGACAGCACAAGTTGGTGTGAGACTTTCAACTGTTTGCCCTAGATACTTGACTGGACAGCACACAAGTTGGTGTGAGACTTTTAACTGTTTGCCCCATATTGACTGGACAGCACAAGTTGGTGTGAGACTTTAACTGTTTGCCCCAGATACTTGACTGGACAGCACAAGTTGGTGTGAGACTTTTAACTGTTTGCCCCAGATACTTGACTGGACAGCACACAAGTTGGTGTGAGACTTTAACTGTTTGGTCCCAGATACTTGACTTCTGGACAGCACAAGTTGGTGAGACTTTTTAACTGTTTGCCCCAGATACTTGACTGGACAGCACAAGTTGGTGTGAGACTTTTAATTGTTTGCCCCAGATACTTGACTGGACAGCACAAGTTGGTGTGAGACTTTTTAACTGTTTGCCCCAGATACTTGACTGGACAGCACAAGTTGGTGTGAGACTTAACTGTTTGCCCCAGATACTTGACTGGACAGCACAAGTTGGTGTGAGACTTTTAACTGTTTGCCCCAGATACTTGACAGGACAGCACAAGTTGGTGTGAGACTTTTAACTGTTTGCCCCAGATACTTGACTGGACAGCACAAGTTGGTGTGAGACTTTTAACTGTTTGCCCCAGATACTTGACTGGACAGCACTTTTAAAGTTGGTGGAGACTGGTTGAGACTTAACTGTTTGCCCCAGATACTTGACTGGACAGCACAAGTTGGTGTGAGACTTTTAACTGTTTGCCCCAGATACTTGACTGGACAGCACAAGTTGGTGTGAGACTTTTAACTGTTTGCCCCAGATACTTGACTGGACAGCACAAGTTGGTGTGAGACTTTTAACTGTTTGCCCCAGATACTTGACTGGACAAGCAAAGTTGGTGTGAGACTTTAACTGTTTGCCCTAGATACTTGACTGGACAGCACAAGTTGGTGTGAGACTTTAACTGTTTGCCCCAGATACTTGACTGGACAGCACAAGTTGGTGTGAGACTTTTAACTGTTTGCCCCAGATACTTGACTGGACAGCACAAGTTGGTGTGAGACTTTTAACTGTTTGCCCCAGATACTTGACTGGACAGCACAAGTTGGTGTGAGACTTTTAACTGTTTGCCCCAGATACTTGACTGGACAGCACAAGTTGGTGTGAGACTTTTAACTGTTTGCCCCAGATACTTGACTGGACAGCACAAGTTGGTGTGAGATCTTTAACTGTTTGGTTCCAGATACTTGACTGGACAGCACAAGTGGGGAGACTTAACTGTTTGCCCTAGATACTTGACTGGACACAAGCAGGTGAGACTTAACTGTTTGCCCTCAGATACTTGACTGGACAGCACAAGTTGGTGTGTGAGACTTTTAACTGTTTGCCCCAGATACTTGACTGGACAGCACAAGTTGGTGAGACTTGACTGGACAGCACAAGTTGGTGGTGAGACTTTTAACTGTTTGCCCCAGATACTTGACTGGACAGCACAAGTTGGTGGAGACTTTTTAACTGTTTGCCCAGATACTTGACTGGACAGCACAAGTTGGTGTGAGACTTTTAACTGTTTGCCCCAGATACTTGACTGGACAGCACAAGTTGGTGTGAGACTTTTAACTGTTTGCCCCAGATACTTGACTGGACAGCACTGGGTTAGTGGGAGACTTTGCAATTGCTAATTTGAGATAATGATTGAACTGACAGCACAAGCAGTGTGAGTACTTTAACTGTTTGCCCCAGATACTTGACTGGACAGCACAAGTTGGTGTGAGACTTTTAACTGTTTGCCCCAGATACTTGACTGGACAGCACAAGTTGGTGTGAGACTTTTAACTGTTTGCCCCAGATACTTGACTGGACAGCACAAGTTGGCGTGAGACTTTAACTGTTTGCCCCAGATACTTGACTGGACACAAGTTGGTGTGAGACTTTTAACTGTTTGCCCCAGATACTTGACTGGACAGCACAAGTTGGTGTGAGACTTAACTGTTTGCCCTAGATACTTGACTGGACAGCACAAGTTGGTGTGAGATCTTTTAACTGTTTGCCCCAGATACTTGACTGGACAGCACAAGTTGGTGTGAGACTTTTTAACTGTTTGCCCCAGATACTTGACTGGACAGCACAAGTTGGTGTGAGACTTTAACTGTTTGCCCCAGATACTTGACTGGACAGCACATGTTGGTGTGAGTTCTAACTGTTTGCCCCAGATACTTGACTGGACAGCACAAGTTGGTGTGAGACTTTTAACTGTTTGCCCCAGATACTTGACTGGACAGCACAAGTTGGTGAGACTTTAACTGTTTGCCCCAGATACTTGACTGGACAGCACAAGTTGGTGTGAGACTTTTAACTGTTTGCCCCAGATACTTGACTGGACAGCACAAGTTGGTGTGAGACTTTTAACTGTTTGCCCCAGATACTTGACTGGACAGCACAAGTTGGTGTGAGACTTTTAACTGTTTGCCCCAGATACTTGACTGGACAGCACAAGTTGGTGTGAGACTTTTAACTGTTTGCCCCAGATACTTGACTGGACAGCACAAGTTGGTGTGAGACTTAACTGTTTGCCCCAGATACTTGACTGACAGACAGCACAAGTTGGTGTGAGACTTTAACTGTTTGCCCCAGATACTTGACTGGACAGCACAAGTTAGTGTGAGACTTTTAACTGTTTGCCCCAGATACTTGACTGGACAGCACAAGTTGGTGTGAGACTTTTAACTGTTTGCCCCAGATACTTGACTGGACAGCACAAGTTGGTGTTTTATTTTTTAATATTATGTGAGACTTTTAACTGTTTGCCCCAGATACTTGACTGGACAGCACAAGTTGGTGTGAGACTTTTAACTGTTTGCTCCCAGATACTTGACTGGACAGCACAAGTTGGTGTGAGACTTTTTAACTGTTTGCCCCAGATACTTGACTGGACAGCACAAGTTGGTGTGAGACTTAACTGTTTGCCCCAGATACTTGACTGGACAGCAAAGTTGGCGTGAGACTTTAACTGTTTGCCCCAGATACTTGACTGGACAGCACAAGTTGGTGTGAGACTTTTAACTGTTTGCCCCAGATACTTGACTGGACAGCACAAGTTGGTGTGAGACTTTTTAACTGTTTGCCCCAGATACTTGACTGGACAGCACAAGTTGGTGTGAGACTTTAACTGTTTGCCCCAGATACTTGACTGGACAGCACAAGTTGGTGTGAGACTTTTAACTGTTTGCCCCAGATACTTGACTGGACAGCACAAGTTGGTGTGAGACTTTTAACTGTTTGCCCCAGATACTTGACTGGACAGCACAAGTTGGTGTGAGACTTTTTAACTGTTTGCCCCAGATACTTGACTGGACAGCACAAGTTGGTGTGAGATTCTAACTGTTTGTCTCAGATACTTGACTGGACAGCACAAGTTGGTGAGACTTTTTAACTGTTTGCCCCAGATACTTGACTGGACAGCACAAGTTGGTGTGAGACTTTTAACTGTTTGCCCCAGATACTTGACTGGACAGCACAAGTTGGTGTGAGACTTTTAACTGTTTGCCCCAGATACTTGACTGGACAGCACAAGTTGGTGTGAGATCTTTAACTGTTTGCCCTAGATACTTGACTGGACAGCACAAGTTGGTGTGAGACTTTTAACTGTTTGCCCCAGATACTTGACTGGACAGCACAAGTTGGTGTGAGACTTTTAACTGTTTGCCCCAGATACTTGACTGGACAGCACAAGTTGGTGTGAGACTTTAACTGTTTGCCCCAGATACTTGACTGGACAGCACAAGTTGGTGTGAGACTTTTAACTGTTTGCCCCAGATACTTGACTGGACAGCACAAGTTGGTGTGAGACTTTTAACTGTTTGCCCCAGATACTTGACTGGACAGCACAAGTTGGTGTGAGACTTTTAACTGTTTGCCCCAGATACTTGACTGGACAGCACAAGTTGGTGTGAGACTTTTAACTGTTTGCCCCAGATACTTGACAGGACAGCACAAGTTGGTGTGAGACTTTTAACTGTTTGCCCCAGATACTTGACTGGACAGCACAAGTTAACTGTGTGACAGGAGACTTTTAACTGTTTGCCCCAGATACTTGACTGGACAGCACAAGTTGGTGTGAGACTTTTAACTGTTTGCCCCAGATACTTGACTGGACAGCACAAGTTGGTGTGAGACTTTTAACTGTTTGCCCTAGATAGATACTTGACTGGTTCCAGATACTTGACTGGACAGCACAAGTTGGTGTGAGACTTAACTGTTTGCCCCAGATACTCTGACTGGACAGCACAAGTTGGTGTGAGACTTCTTAACTGTTTGCCCCAGATACTTGACTGGACAGCACAAGTTGGTGTGAGACTTTTAACTGTTTGCCCCAGATACTTGACTGGACAGCACAAGTTGGTGTGAGACTTTTAACTGTTTGCCCCAGATACTTGACTGGACAGCACAAGTTGGTGTGAGACTTTTAACTGTTTGCCCCAGATACTTGACTGGACAGCACAAGTTGGTGTGAGACTTTTAACTGTTTGCCCCAGATACTTGACTGGACAGCACAAGTTGGTGTGAGACTTTTAACTGTTTGCCCTAGATACTTGACTGGACAGCACAAGTTGGTGTGAGACTTTTAACTGTTTGCCCCAGATACTTGACTGGACAGCACAAGTTGGTGTGAGACTTTTAACTGTTTGCCCCAGATACTTGACTGGACAGCACAAGTTGGTGTGAGACTTTTTAACTGTTTGCCCCAGATACTTGACTGGACAGCACAAGTTGGTGTGAGACTTTTAACTGTTTGCCCCAGATACTTGACTGGACAGCACAAGTTGGTGTGAGACTTTTAACTGTTTGCCCCAGATACTTGACTGGACAGCACAAGTTGGTGTGAGACTTTTAACTGTTTGCCTCAGATACTTGACTGGACAGCACAAGTTGGTGTGAGACTTTTAACTGTTTGCCCCAGATACTTGACTGGACAGCACAAGTTGGTGTGAGACTTTTAACTGTTTGCCCCAGATACTTGACTGGACAGCACAAGTTGGTGTGAGACTTTTAACTGTTTGCCCCAGATACTTGACTGGACAGCACAAGTTGGTGTGAGACTTTAACTGTTTGCCCCAGATACTTGACTGGACAGCACAAGTTGGACAGGTTGTGAGACTTTTAACTGTTTGCCCCAGATACTTGACTGGACAGCACAAGTTGGTGTGAGACTTTTAACTGTTTGCCCCAGATACTTGACTGGACAGCACAAGTTGGTGTGAGACTTTTAACTGTTTGCCCCAGATACTTGACTGGACAGCACAAGTTGGTGTGAGACTTTTAACTGTTTGCCCCAGATACTTGACTGGACAGCACAAGTTGGTGTGAGACTTTTAACTGTTTGCCCCAGATACTTGACTGGACAGCACAAGTTGGTGTGAGACTTTTAACTGTTTGCCCCAGATACTTGACTGGACAGCACAAGTTGGTGTGAGACTTTTAACTGTTTGCCCCAGATACTTGACTGGACAGCACAAGTTGGTGTGAGACTTTTAACTGTTTGCCCCAGATACTTGACTGGACAGCACAAGTTGGTGTGAGACTTTTAACTGTTTGCCCCAGATACTTGACTGGACAGCACAAGTTGGTGTGAGACTTTTAACTGTTTGCCCCAGATACTTGACTGGACAGCACAAGTTGGTGTGAGACTTTTAACTGTTTGCCCCAGATACTTGACTGGACAGCACAAGTTGGTGTGAGACTTTTAACTGTTTGCCCCAGATACTTGACTGGACAGCACAAGTTGGTGTGAGACTTAACTGTTTGCCCCAGATACTTGACTGGACAGCACAAGTTGGTGTGAGACTTTTAACTGTTTGCCCCAGATACTTGACTGGACAGCACAAGTTGGTGTGAGACTTTTAACTGTTTGCCCCAGATACTTGACTGGACAGCACAAGTTGGTGTGAGACTTTTAACTGTTTGCCCCAGATACTTGACTGGACAGCACAAGTTGGTGTGAGACTTAACTGTTTGCCCCAGATACTTTGACTGGACAGCACAAGTTGGTGTGAGACTTAACTGTTTGCCCCAGATACTTGACTGGACAGCACAAGTTGGTGTGAGACTTTTAACTGTTTGCCCCAGATACTTGACTGGACAGCACAAGTTGGTGTGAGACTTTTAACTGTTTGCCCCAGATACTTGACTGGACAGCACAAGTTGGTGTGAGACTTTTAACTGTTTGCCCCAGATACTTGACTGGACAGCACAAGTTGGTGTGAGACTTAACTGTTTGCCCCAGATACTTGACTGGACAGCACAAGTTGGTGTGAGACTTAACTGTTTGCCCCAGATACTTGACTGGACAGCACAAGTTGGTGTGAGACTTAACTGTTTGCCCCAGATACTTGACTGACAGCACAAGTTGGTGTGAGACTTTTAACTGTTTGCCCCAGATACTTGACTGGACAGCACAAGTTGGTGTGAGACTTAACTGTTTGCCCCAGATACTTGACTGGACAGCACAAGTTGGTGTGAGACTTTTAACTGTTTGCCCCAGATACTTGACTGGACAGCACAAGTTGGTGTGAGACTTTTAACTGTTTGCCCCAGATACTTGACTGGACAGCACAAGTTGGTGTGAGACTTTTAACTGTTTGCCCCAGATACTTGACTGGACAGCACAAGTTGGTGTGAGACTTTAACTGTTTGCCCCAGATACTTGACTGGACAGCACAAGTTGGTGTGAGACTTTTAACTGTTTGCCCCAGATACTTGACTGGACAGCACAAGTTGGTGTGAGACTTTTAACTGTTTGCCCCAGATACTTGACTGGACAGCACAAGTTGGTGTGAGACTTTTAACTGTTTGCCCCAGATACTTGACTGGACAGCACAAGTTGGTGTGAGACTTTTAACTGTTTGCCCCAGATACTTGACTGGACAGCACAAGTTGGTGTGAGACTTTTAACTGTTTGCCCCAGATACTTGACTGGACAGCACAAGTTGGTGTGAGACTTTTAACTGTTTGCCCCAGATACTTGACTGGACAGCACAAGTTGGTGTGAGACTTTTTAACTGTTTGCCCCAGATACTTGACTGGACAGCACAAGTTGGCGTGAGACTTTTAACTGTTTGCCCCAGATACTTGACTGGACAGCACAAGTTGTTTCCAGTGTGAGACTTTTAACTGTTTGCCCCAGATACTTGACTGGACAGCACAAGTTGGTGTGAGACTTTTAACTGTTTGCCCCAGATACTTGACTGGACAGCACAAGTTGGTGTGAGACTTTTAACTGTTTGCCCCAGATACTTGACTGGACAGCACAAGTTGGTGTGAGACTTTTAACTGTTTGCCCCAGATACTTGACTGGACAGCACAAGTTGGTGTGAGACTTTTAACTGTTTGCCCCAGATACTTGACTGGACAGCACAAGTTGGTGTGAGACTTTTAACTGTTTGCCCCAGATACTTGACTGGACAGCACAAGTTGGTGTGAGACTTTTAACTGTTTGCCCCAGATACTTGACTGGACAGCACAAGTTGGTGTGAGACTTTTAACTGTTTGCCCCAGATACTTGACTGGACAGCACAAGTTGGTGTGAGACAAGTTGGTGTGAGACTTTTAACTGTTTGCCCCAGATACTTGACTGGACAGCACAAGTTGGTGTGAGACTTTTAACTGTTTGCCCCAGATACTTGACTGGACAGCACAAGTTGGTGTGAGACTTAACTGTTTGCCCCAGATACTTGACTGGACAGCACAAGTTGGCGTGAGACTTTTAACTGTTTGCCCCAGATACTTGACTGGACAGCACAAGTTGGTGTGAGACTTTTAACTGTTTGCCCCAGATACTTGACTGGACAGCACAAGTTGGTGTGAGACTTTTAACTGTTTGCCCCAGATACTTGACTGGACAGCACAAGTTGGTGTGAGACTTTTAACTGTTTGCCCCAGATACTTGACTGGACAGCACAAGTTGGTGTGAGACTTTTAACTGTTTGCCCCAGATACTTGACTGGACAGCACAAGTTGGTGTGAGACTTTTAACTGTTTGCCCCAGATACTTGACTGGACAGCACAAGTTGGTGTGAGACTTTTAACTGTTTGCCCCAGATACTTGACTGGACAGCACAAGTTGGTGTGAGACAAGTTGGTGTTTAACTGTTTGCCCCAGATACTTGACTGGACAGCACAAGTTGGTGTGAGACTTTAACTGTTTGCCCCAGATACTTGACTGGACAGCACAAGTTGGACTTTTAACTGTTTGCCCCAGATACTTGACTGGACAGCACAAGTTGGTGAGACTTTTAACTGTTTGCCCCAGATACTTGACTGGACAGCACAAGTTGGTGTGAGACTTTTAACTGTTTGCCCCAGATACTTGACTGGACAGCACAAGTTGGTGTGAGACTTAACTGTTTGCCCCAGATACTTGACTGGACAGCACAAGTTGGTGTGAGACTTTTAACTGTTTGCCCCAGATACTTGACTGGACAGCACAAGTTGGTGTGAGACTTTTAACTGTTTGCCCCAGATACTTGACTGGACAGCACAAGTTGGTGTGAGACTTTTAACTGTTTGCCCCAGATACTTGACTGGACAGCACAAGTTGGTGTGAGACTTTTAACTGTTTGCCCCAGATACTTGACTGGACAGCACAAGTTGGTGTGAGACTTTTAACTGTTTGCCCCAGATACTTGACTGGACAGCACAAGTTGGTGTGAGACTTTTAACTGTTTGCCCCAGATTCTTGACTGGACAGCACAAGTTGGTGTGAGACTTTTAACTGTTTGCCCCAGATACTTGACTGGACAGCACAAGTTGGTGTGAGACTTTTAACTGTTTGCCCCAGATACTTGACTGGACAGCACAAGTTGGTGTGAGACTTTTAACTGTTTGCCCCAGATACTTGACAGGACAGCACAAGTTGGTGTGAGACTTTTAACTGTTTGCCCTAGATACTTGACTGGACAGCACAAGTTGGTGTGAGACTTAACTGTTTGCCCCAGATACTAAGGTGGAGATTTTTTTAAAATATTTATTTTTGTTCGATAACCCCCCTCCCCCTCCTCCTCCCTCGCGGGCGCTCTTGTAAACAAGTGTGTGTGTGTTTGTGTTTGTGTATGTGTGTTGATGTATCTGGTCTCCAGAATATCTTTCAGTCACTGTGACCTACGCACACGGTCAGTTTTAACAGTTGTGTCAGATTGTGTTGGTTCCAGTGCAGTCTCTGTAACTAAAGCAGTTTACGCACTCCACCCCCCCCCCACCTCCTTCCGGTCTTTTTTATTTTATTTTGGTGCATCTTAGAATAGACGTATCAGATTGTTATTCCTCTGACCCCTTTATAAATATCTAAAAAAAAAATCTAAATCGCTCACTAATTATCTAGAAAGCTATCTATTATCTATGTGGCATGTTCTTATATCTAGGTGGATCAAAAATGGTCTAGATCTGGATAAAAATTTATCTAAGTTGGCAGCCCTGGGTAGATAAGGAACTTAAGTCACGGAACACCGACCGAGGTAATATTGAGTGTGAACACATCTTGGTATTAGGGTGTGTGTGCTTGTGTGTGTGTGTGCTGTGCTGTGTGTGTGTGAAAACTTCTTTCTTGGTAGTGTGGATGTAAAAAACACTTTGTTGTAGTGTGAGTTTGGTCACTTTGCCGTAGGTGAGTGTGGTCAGCTTGCTGTAGGTGAGTGTGGTGAAAATTTCCATTTTATTAGTGTGAATGTAAAAAAACACTTTGCTGTAGGTGAGTGTGGTCAGCTTGCTGTAGGTGAGTGTGGTAACCTTGCTGTAGGTGAGTTTGCTCACATTGCTGTAGGTAAGTGTGGTCACCTTGCTGTAGGTGAGTGTGGTCAGCTTGCTGTAGGTGAGTATGGTCACCTTGCTGTAGGTGAGTGTGGTCACCTTGCTGTAGGTGAGTGTGGTCGCCTTGCTGTAGGTGAGTTTGCCCACATTGCTGTAGGTGAGTGTGGTCACCTTGCTGTAGGTGAGTTTGCCCACATTGCTGTAGGTGAGTGTGGTCACCTTGCTGTAGGTGAGTGTGGTCAGCTTGTTGGAGGTGAGTTTGCCCACATTGCTGTAGGTGAGTGTGGTCACCTTGCTGTAGGTGATTGTGGTCAGCTTGCTGTAGGTGAGTGTGGTCACCTTGCTGTAGGTGAGTGTGGTCAGCTTGCTGTAGGTGAGTGTGGTCTCCTGGCTGTAGGTGAGTGTGGTCACCTCTAAACATTACTAAAGACTGTCAAGCCCCCCCTCATATGCACAAGAACGGCCATGCTATTATCAGTACAAAAATTATGACCAAAAGCAGGCAACACACATACACGCACCTACACTAAAGTCGATTCCGTTGTATATCGTACACATACGGCAGATTATTTCTATTCCCCCCCCCCCCTTTTTCCCCCCGTTTGTTTGATTTTTTAAAAAAAAACTTTCTCTAACTCCCCGTGTGTGTCTTTCCCCTCCCCCCCTCCACCTTATCAGACAGAAAGATTTATAGGACACGGTGGTTGTGAAGTGTCAACGACGCTAAAAGTCGTACTCTGACATTATTAAATCGTGTTGACTGTCCACACACAGTTATTACACAAAGACTTTGGGTGAATGAGTAGAGTGATATATGTCTTTTTGTTGTTATATGGATACGATAACCTGAAAAGCAATACTGGAAACTAAAATTGAAGTGCCTGTCTTGTGTGTGTGGGGGGGGGGGCTCCTGGTCTCCGTCATTTTGGGCACCGTTTTTTTTTTAAATTCTTTGGATTACCGTTGACTTCATCCAATCCAATATATATATTTATTGTTCTTCTGTGCTTACAAGTTATACGTATTAGTTGTTGTGTTTTGCTTTGTTTTATTATAAAGTAATATCTCTTGTCTAGTTTTGCATTTATCAGTGACCGAATCTGTATAGATCAGGGATAGGCAAACTTTTTTTTTTGAATCGCGGGCCACTAGGGGTTGAAAAACGACAAATGGGCGGTCCACGATAAGAAATAAGACAGAATTAGACAGACAGAATTAGACAGACAGAATTAGACAGAAGTGCCGGATCAAGAGCCAATGGACAAAGTTTTTTTTTATACATGGACTAATAATATAAGTTAAATGGGATGTCATTGAATGCGGTCGGGGGGGGGGGAGGATCAAACAGCCAAGCAAGTCGAGCTTGGCGCGCGGGCCATGGTTTCCACTGTCTGGTAAAGACGGTGACTCAGATGAGCGCTTAGTGCAGTGCTTGCATATCACGTGACTGATGCCATTGTCTATCGGTGTGTTGCATTCATATCACGTGACTGCTGCCATTGTCTATCGGTGTGTTGCATTCATATCACGTGACTGCTGCCATTGTCTATCGGTGTGTTGCATTCATATCACGTGACTGCTGCCACTATATAGCGGTGTATTACATTCACATCACGTGACTGCTGCCAATGTCTAGCGGTGTATTACATTCACATCACGTGCCTGCTGCCAATGTCTAGCGGTGTATTACTATCACATCACGTGACTGCTGTCAATGTCTAGCGGTGTATTACTATCACATCACGTGACTGCTGTCAATGTCTAGCGGTGTATTACTATCACGTCACGTGACTGCTGCCAATGTCTAGCGTTTATTTTTATCACGTCACGTGACTGCTGTCAATGTCTAGCGGTGTATTACTATCACGTCACGTGACTGCTGCCAATGTCTGCTGCTTGACAATTAAGACTTGCAATCCATGCACACCGAGGTATCTATTATTATCCAATGTTCTGGATTACAAATAGGCAGGCTCGTTTAGCGTGGACAGGCAATCGTCTGGATCACCAATTGGCAGGCTCGTTTAGTGTGGACAGGCAATCGTCTGTATCACCAATTGGCAGGCTCGTTTAGTGTGGACAGGCAATCGTCTGGATCACCAATTGGCAGGCTCGTTTAGTGTGGACAGGCAATCGTCTGGATCACCAATTGGCAGGCTCGATTAGTGTGGACAGGCAATCGTCTGGATCACCAATTGGCAGGCTCGTTTAGTGTGGACAGGCAATAGTCTGGATCAGTGCTTCTCAAAGTGGTGGGCCGCGGCCCCTTAGGGGTCCGTGGACTCTCCTGAAGGGGGCCGTGAAATTTCGAAAAATGTGACACATAAAATATAATTAACCTAATGTATTGTATGTAAATAGTATTAATATATGTTTAAAATAAAATCTAGTTTATTTTATATGCTGCATCCTTTCCCTCTTTCATTGTTAACATTAGAAAAAGCATGTATTGACTAGTAAAAGTTTGCATATGGAAGTTTAAAATTATGAATTTAAGCAGTCTAAACCAAAAAAAAAAAAATAGGGGGGGGGGGCCGCGACATATTGATTGGCGTTCAAAAGGGGGGCCGTGACTTCAAAAAGTTTGAGAAGCACTGGTCTGGATCACCAATAGGCAGGCTCGTTTAGTGTGGACAGGCAATCGTCTGTATCACCAATTGGCAGGCTCGTTTAGTGTGGACAGGCAATCGTCTGGATCACCAATAGGCAGGCTCGTTTAGCGTGGACAGGCAATCGTCTGGATCACCAATAGGCAGGCTCGTTTAGTGTGGACAGGCAATCGTCTGGATCACCAATAGGCAGGCTCGTTTAGCGTGGACAGGCAATCGTCTGGATCACCAATAGGCAGGCTCGTTTAGCGTGGACAGGCAATCGTCTGTGTCACCAATTGGCAGGCTCGTTTAGTGTGGACAGGCAATCGTCTGTATCACCAATTGGCAGGCTCGTTTAGTGTGGACAGGCAATCGTCTGTATCACCAATTGGCAGGCTCGTTTAGTGTGGACAGGCAATCGTCTGTATCACCAATTGGCAGGCTCGTTTAGTGTGGACAGGCAATCGTCTGTATCACCAATTGGCAGGCTCGTTTAGTGTGGACAGGCAATCGTCTGGATCACCAATAGGCAGGCTCGTTTAGTGTGGACAGGCAATCGTCTGGATCACCAATTGGCAGGCTGTGTGTGTGAAATTCATGCGAAATCTCCGTAATATGTTTTTATTATTTTTTTTTTCCATCTCTTCAGAAAACAAGTTTTCAATTGAATGACCTATTTTTTTTTAATAAAATCTGAGTTTGAATAACTTTTTTTTCCCTTTATTATCCCCGATTGACTTGACATCCATTATGACTCAACATCTCGGCTCATTTTTTTGTTTTTTTTTGTTGATTGTAGCCAACCCGATAAAATTAACGCTGTACCACCTCACTGAATAGTCATGTGTACATTTGTTGAGGTAAATGAAAACTCTAATGAATGAATCCCGCTTCAAACCTCCGGGGTCTTTCCTCTCCTACTCCCCCCCCCCCCCGTGCATCGTTTGGTCTTCTCTTTTGAATCGTTTGCCACCCTCTCACACGCGTAGGGTCTGGAATGGAGACCCCCACCCCCCGGGGGCTGGTTAGATAAAACGAGCACATTTCAAGCCTTGGTGAACTCAATACCGGTGAAAACGTTGCTGTACATGGTAAAAACCTATTGGTTCAAATGGGCTGCCTCCATTCTATAGATGTTTCTTCTTTGTCCCCCCCCCCCAAACCGAACAGCGTCTTTGTTTTTAATTATTTTTTTTTTTTTTTAGAAATTCTCAATGTTGTAACGTAATAGACAAGTTAGACAACTCTTCTCTTGACAGGGTTCACTTCTCCTGATTCACTTAAACTCTTGAGATGACGCTTGACACTATAAAATAGACGTAGGCCTATTATTTTCATTTTATTTTATCGGTGGCGGTTGGGGAGTGGGGGGGGGGGGGGAGGAGAGGAGTTGTGGTGTGTTTGATCCTGATGGCATGCGCCGAATCAATCAGTGTCCAGCACTAATTACACAAACATTTTGATAACTTTGTTAGTTGATTTTATTTATTCAACATTTGAACCCACTGACCTTTAACCTATGCAGTCATGTTTAATGTACTTCTTGATTGCCCCCCCCCACCCCACCCGAATAAAATTTTAAAGTAGATGGATATTTTTGTTGTTGTTGTTGTTGTAATTTCTCTCCATTGAAACGAAAATCTTGCTAATTGTCGAATCTTAAACAAACAGAAAAACGTGTGCTTTTATTTTTTTCACTAGATCCACCCCCCCCCCCATCGACTGTACTCGACTGCCGACCTGAGAGTCCCGGGTTCGATTCTCTGTGAGAACCATGGGGAATTTTTCCAGGAGAAATTTCGTCCCACAAGTTGGCCACAAATCCACTCCAGCTTTAAATGGGTACCTGACTTTAAGTTGGGGGGGGGAAGTAAAGGCGGCGGGGGCGTGGTGCCAGCCACCCACAATCCCTTCATATGCCTAGGTTATAGATCAACAGATGAACTCTACACTTCATCTGCCCCGATGAGCTAAGGGAACTTAACTTACTTCTACTACTGCAGCCCATCCCCACTCCCTCTCTTTTTTTTTATAGTTAAATTCCCTATTTAGAATTACAATCAACATGCATAGGTTCACCTCCCCCCCATACATACTTAAGCCTGTGTTAAACTATATTCAATACACAATTGGACGTGTAGAGCGGCCAGATATCGTAATATGCCTTTATCGTTACAATGGTAAAAACAATATATACACATATATACACACTTAGGGCCCTTCGCAGTATCGAGACGTGACACCTTTTTTTTATATATATATATAACCTTTCTAGATAAGGGTACCAAAGGTGAGGAGGATAAATCATTCTGATAACATTTCTCGGGGCTGTCGGTGTAATGGTTTAATTTATTGCGCTGTGCTGTAATAACGTTTATCGCTATTATTATTATTTTTTTTTTGTTTGTTTCATCGCGCGGGTATAAATCAGGAAACTAGAACCGGCAGCAATGTGTCAGAATGTTCGTATCTATAGACAAACGAGCTGAGGAGTTATCGAGTGCCACTATGTGTTGGCTGAAATAAATAAGCCCGTGGCGGAGGGCGTTAATTTAATGATGCCGCGCCGTATTTTGTTTTTTTGAGGCCTTTGGTTGAACTCTCGCCATTGGTCCGTCTTCAGCCGTTTATTAGCAGTAGACATGCGCCTTATGATTTGTGGGACATCCAGGAGAATTGCCTTCATGGTGTAAACCCCCCCCCCGCAATCCCCCGTCCATGGGTGGCCTAAAAGGGATTTGTATCACTTATCTGTAAAAAAAACAACAACAACTAAATATGGGCCCGCATGTGGTGCTCGCACAGAGCCCGCATATTCCGCCCCACTGTGGCAGAAGCCCACCCCCTCGACTCTATCATCGCTGTAGTTCATACTATTCGATACTGTTATCCCCCCCCCTCCCTCTCTCTCTCTCTCTCTCTGTCGACTGTCTGTTTCTACAGGCTTAAACAATTTTTTCTTATCTAAAATATGTTTTTTTTTTCTTTCTCTTTCGCGAGTGTGTTTGTGTGTGTGTGTTTGTGTTTGTATTTGGTGTAGTCCAACACTACACCAGTTGCCTTGTTTGATTCCGGCATTCAGGAACCACGGGGGTAGCGACATACCAAGTCGCTTACGTTAGTATTAGTGCCCGTATGCGCTTGTATCTGCGCCCGCGCGGTTGTGTGTGTGTGTGTGTGTATGTGTGTGTGTGTGCGTTCACTTGAGGACTGTATGCAGTTGTTTATCCAACCTGCACCTTGGTTGTGTGGGGGGGGGGGTATTGATCCCCACCCTCGCCCTCCTTTCACCTTAGGGAAACAGCGTTATCTGAGCAGGATTTTTAATCCCCTTGGATATGGTCCATAAAATAAACTTTTGCCGGTGGGTTTTTTTTTTCATTTCTAAAGGGAGGGGGGGAAGGGGGTTACACCCTGTTTCCAGCTATTTGTGACGGTGTTGAATAACAAAACTAAAACTAAATCCAAAAGCAGGCCAGTGTGTGTGTGTGTGTGTGTACGCTATTGGTTTGGATAGAGGAGAAATCAGCCGAGCTTCGTGCCTTTCTTTAAATGAACCTCTCTAACCTCGAGTAAAGCTGATAATTTGGTATTATTGGACAGGAGAACTCATAGACTGGGGATCTCCCCCCCTACCCCCCGTTCACGCCAAGACGGTCTCTGAAAGAGGGGGGGGGGTTAGTGTTGGCATTCCGCGATGCCGTGAACTGTAATGGCGGCTCAAGGTGTCGGTTAGTTAATGCCGCGTATGAAACACTCCACTAACAAGTGATTTGTTTGAATTTGAGTTTATTTATTTATTATTATTTTTTTCCAAACACTTACTTCAGCGTGTCCCCCCCCCCCCCCTTAATTTAGACTTGAACCATCCCCCGTACAGGATTGTGCGATAACGTTGAGAGACGTTTTAATCCCCCCCTCCCACCACCACCCTTCCAAAGTTCTCTCGTGCTGTACAAGTAGGCTAGAAACTCTTGTGTCTCGGGGCAACGGTGGGCAAATGGTTTGAGTCGCGGGACACGTTGGGTTCGTAAATTTAGACGGCGGGGCGAGGATCGGGGCGTTTGGGGTGTTGACTTCGTTCTGAACAACCGAGTAGCGGGCCTTAGTGGACGTTCCAGCGAGCCCGGATGTTGCCTGCGGGCCGTAGTTTCCCCCATGGCTGGTCTATGGACGTTTTCATTATTTTATAAAAAAAATAAACCAGAAGAGAATGGTATGATAAGCCAAAGATTTCTTTTTGTTGTTGTTGTTGTGTGTACTTTGTCGCTGCGCCCTTGCAGCCTACCCCCAATGAATCCCACGGTACTCGAAATGATGGGGGGGGGGGATGCCTCCCTCTAACTGCATCTAAGACTTCAAAAATATTCATTCCTGAATTCAAATCCCCTCAACCTCTTATCGAAACTCCAGTAGAATGCAGACTTTTCCAAATTCTTCGAAACAACTTTATACATGTTTTCAAAAAATTTACCCCCTTTTTGTAGACAAAACGTCCCTTCCGGCTTTCAGCCAAACATTTGGATCTGTTAAAGTTTAAACATTTCTTCCTGAAATGCCGCGAGACCCCGACCCACAAATCTCATGAGGGGGTGGTGGTGGTCACGGTCTACCTCACTTGAAGATATTCATCCGCCGTCCCTCAAATAACTGGGTCATCCGAAACATATATTGGGTAATTAAATAGGTCATCATTCGGTTGATTGGATTATTTTAAAATTAGTGCCCATTACATGCACGCATTACAAGCATCTTTGTAAACTTTTCATTAGTTTCACTTTCTGTGGGTTTGTGGCTGTGTTCTTAAGTCATTTTGTTCTATAAATATTTGTATCACCTTGAAGTTTAGTAGTACATGTGGATGAAAGCATCATTTTTTTTACAAGTTTCTTTTATAGATTTTATTTATGTTTACAGTTAAATATGTCATTCTCCCAGCGTATCAGCTTGCTATCTAAAAACAAACAAACAAACAAATACCACCACCACAACAGCAATCCAGTCAAACGTGTGGCCATGTTTTTAATCATTTTTTTGCCCTTTCCTTTGGGCTTGGGGAGGACAACAGTAGACTTCGTCGGAATAGTACTGACTAGATATTAAAGAAATACTATCTGTATGTGCATGTAGTGGCGATCTTTAAGGTTAGGTGGGGGGGGGGGTAGGGGGTTTACAAGTGCAAGTGACCTTATGTCCGAGGAGGGAAAAAAAGGCCGGGATTGGAGGGGGGGGGGCTTTTCTGTAAAGAAAACTAAACTCCCGGCCCTGCAATGAATGTTCGCATTAATTTGTCTAAGGTTGTGTGCGGCAAAAAAAAAGATGTTGGAATTGCGCAATATTGAAAAGGAAATGACGACTTTGTATGTGTGTATATGTGTGTGTGTGCAATGTCACGGGTACATAGCCGTTAACTATCAATAAAGGATACACCTGTGCGCCATGTTGTAATGTGGCTCTGTGAGCCTGAAAGTCTGGTGGCCCCACTTTTCCCTTTTTTAAAAAAAAAAAGCATTAGGCCACCATCAGCCCCAAGGCCTCTATCTCTACCACGGTTGTCTAGATCAGTGCTTCTCAAACTTTTTGAAGTCACGGCCCCCTTGGAACGCCAATCAATATGTCGCGACCCCCCTTTTTTTTTTGGTTTAGATTGCTTAAATTTATAATTTTTCGAAATTCCACGCCCCCCCCTCCGGACAGTCCACGGCCCCCTAGGGGGGC
>JAGDYQ010000012.1:9627007-9638408 GCA_021962125.1 Bulinus truncatus
AGTTGATACGTAGCAATAAATAAATAATCAGTGTATCTATATGGGCACCCCCTCTTAGATTTTTAGTGATGGTAATTTATATAAATATTGAATTTTTTTATTTCTTTGAGTGCAATTAATATAAGCTTATTTTTAAAAAGGTTTTCCATATTTTTTTTATTTATTTAAGGACTGGCTGTAGTTAAGATGTGGTACAATTAGTTTTTTTTCTAATGGCTGGAATTATAGAGAAGTGGTACAGTTGATCATATTTGTTTATTTAAGGGCTGGCAGTAATAGAGATGTGGTATGACAAATATCAGTGGGGGCCAACCTTTTTCACCCAAGCACCATGGAAGCTAATCTGTCTCAGAAATTTGAAACTCAATTATTGTGATACATGTAATAGGTATAAGATTTGGGGACAATTAGAAACTTCACATTTTATTCAGCTTTTGCGACAGTGTTTTGGAGTGAAAAAAATTAGTTCTAAAGAAGTTAATGACACGTATGAATGAAACTATACAGGTTTAATAACAGTACATCCACTGAAAATAATAAGTCTTTGACGAAACAAAAATTACATGCAATAGTCTCTATGTGATTGGGAGTTAATGTGTTACAGCTTTAAGCCAATAACCATCTTGACAGTGCAAATGACTTTTTTCTGTCTGCCAGCCACCAACTCTGTCCCTCACTAGATGTATCATTCATCTAAACAATATTACTGACACCTTGTCTCCTTAACATTGTTGACTTGATGATGTCTTGCATCATTTATCTGAAGGAGAGAGAAGGACACATATTTGTCACCATTTAATCTTGACATCCACTGGTAGTCTTCACCTTCTGTGTAGAACTACACAATTTGTGCGAGGTATGCTTATTTGACCGACCGGAACAACTACATGTCCGATGCTTCCACCTCTTTTGTTTTATTGGGGGCTTCTTATTAACATTTAAAGATATTACCCTGTTATACTGACTATGCCAGTGGATGGTGACAAAAGTCATCTTTTAAATCTTTCTGACACGCTTTTATTCTTTCTTTTTTTTTTTTTATCTAGCAACTGGCAGTTCAGCATTTAGAAAGTTTGAATCAATCCAGTGAAACTTTAGCCACCATTCAGACCACGGATCAGTCTGCTGACGCTGTGGACAGTCAAATAACAGAAGGCTGCGACCTTGCCGTTGTCTCCCTTTCACAGTGACATTATCTGATGGGACATTCCCATCGATAACATTTATAATCACATTCGCTAATATTTTTTTTAAAGAGCTGCAATAATGAAATTTTTTATGCGTTAAACTTTTTCACGTTAGATACCTTTTTTTTTATTTTTATAGTAACTCAAAAAATACAAGAAAACTATGTGTTTAGAATGTTTTGCTTTTATGTTGGCTTAGTATGAAATGAACACTGGTCAATAACAAGAATTGTAACATGTTAGTTCTTAGATAAAATAATTGAATTCTGTGATTAACCCTTCAGGGACCAAATGATTCAGGTTTCATTTGGTTAACTGTGGCAAATAAAAAAATTGCAATTACTCTTGGATCCCGCAAATATTTCACTTAGAGGGACAGTTTCTTTTTGGTCCAATGATCAAGTGACATTGTATCTAGTCTGAAAATTTTGGTTGCTGGATAATTACAGTAAACAAAGAATGTAAAACATTTACAACCTTGAACAAATGTTGATCTTTTAAATTCTAATGTGTTTTTTACATTTTTGTTAGCAGTAATTTAAATGAATATTTATTATTGTACAATTATTACCTACATATATGACTATTTTGATGAATGTTATGTAAAGTAGATTTTGACCTCTTATTTTAGCTGAAAGTAAACTATTTAACAAATCAATGTATTTGAATGAAATGTAATGTACATATGCATGAATTAATATTTAATTCATTACCAAATTAACTTATTAATATATAAAATTGCAGAAATAATGTTTTCTTATACAGACACTATTTTTCTTTTTTTTTTTTTGCAATGCATTCAAAATGTTGTTTTTGTCCCGTGTATAGAAACATTGATGTTATAAAATTAATTTGTTGAATAGAAATGTTTTGTTTTGGTGGTCACATGCATTAATCATTTAAAAAAAGAAATTCACCAAGTTTAAAGACAACAAAAATTCATACTTTTTTTTGTTTTTTTATTATATAAATTACTTGAACTAATTTTAAAGGCACCAGTCTGAACTAATGATACATATTAGAACAATGTGCTCAATAAGTGAATATATTGAAATACTCATAGGTATGTGGATTTTTAACTATACGTAATGCAAAATTATGAAGGAAACAAGATTTTCTTTAAAAAAAAAGTAGATAAATTATTTAAATCAATGTATGTCTGTGTTTAGCAAACTTGGGTTTTGCGCATCAAGAGGCTGTATGCAGCCAGTGGAAAGATTCTTAGTTTTATACTCTATTTCTAATAACGTGGAAATTTATTAATATATATGCTCAATTATAGTATGAGAATAGGTTACTTAAAATTTAATTTACTCTCTATAACATTTTATAAATAACAAAAATTTCTTTTAATTTCGTTCAAATCGACAAATCCACAAGGATTTCTTTTGATTTAAAAACTTTTGATAATTTCTTAAACACTGATTTATAATAGACAATGACAAGAAAAAAGATCATTTGTTTATATTTCTCAGAAATGTGCAGATCAATTTGTAATAATTTTTGGAAAAGAATTTTTATTATCTGTTATTTTCATGTAGTTTTAAGTGATTGTGAAACTTTTAAAATACCCCCCCCCCCCCCCCCCCCCCCCCCCCCCCCCCCCCCCCCCCCCCCCCCCCCCCCCCCCCCCCCCCCCCCCCCCCCCCCCCCCCCCCCCCCCCCCCCCCCCCCCCCCCCCCCCCCCCCCCCCCCCCCCCCCCCCATTTTGACAAACTTGGATGCTGTTCATCTATAAAAAAAGTAGAGTGATTTCTCTATGGGTGATTTATACGTTTCGGATTTCTCTTTTTTTATTGAAAAGACGCTAATATATACATAGATGATCTATGCGCCCAGTTCACTATATCAGAATCCCTGTCTGCACAGGATAAGAATTGTATGTACGAACTTAATATTTTGCATGTCCTATCCTTTTTTTATTTTATGGGCTAGATGATTCTATGATACATCAGATTTATAATTTAAATTAATCTTTATAGACAACCATTTTTCTCAATTTTCATAAATTTATTATGAACCTTGCCTTGTAATGTATACATATTTGATTTTGTTATGTCGATTAGTTCATCCTTTTCCTATAAATCCTCACGAATGCAATATTTGCATTTCTATTTACTTCAGCATTACATAAATATTATTCCACTTCCATTTAGATTATGATCCAATAGATTCTTATTCATCCAATAATTTTTAAAATGACTTAGCTTAGCAGAAAGCCTTTTTCCTTTCTTTAGCACAACAAATTACTGTCATGATTTCTAAGTAGAGATATTAAAATACAGTTTTTTGGCGAGTAAAGACATTGAAAGTAAGCAATATATACAGATACAAGTAATGGTATAAATAGAAGACTACATTGTTTCATTGTACTTTAATGATTTTGTAACTAAGAAATCGTTAATTATCTTTTTTCCCCCCCCCCCCCCCCCCCCCCCCCCCCCCCCCCCCCCCCCCCCCCCCCCCCCCCCCCCCCCCCCCCCCCCCCCCCCCCCCCCAAGTAAGTAAGGAATAAAGGATAAGCAAAAGAAAGAACCTGAAAAAGTAAACGATGCAATGAAGAATTTTGTTTTTTAACTCTTAAGAAACTGTTTTATACGGTAATTTTTTAAATAACAAAATATTGACATTTTTCCACATAACAAGATTTGCTTTACCATCTTAAGAAGTAAAATGAACATACAAGATTTACTAAAAGTTGGATGATCAAAATGTTAATCCTCCGATGAATTAAGTAACATTAAAACAAAACATGTATTTGGACGCTGGTATCCATTTAACAAAAAAACCATCCATGGTAAATAAATAAATTAAAAAAAAAGAACTGAGTCGTAAATAAGTTAGGATATCACTGTGTCAGCAAATATTTATCACAACAGCTGATCACAACTGAAATATTTGAAAGAAATGAGCAGTCAATCACTCTATTGCTTAAATATAAAAGATCAATATAACCAGACAATAAATAACAATAAAAATAAGGTGTGGCTATTTTAGTAATGAAAAGAAAATGGCAGGACATTGATTTTCAATATTTTTTTTTTAAATTGGGTTATATGTTTTATTATTTTGAAAAGTTATTAAACATATAATGCAAGGAAAGCCATTTTTTTCAACTATCTTTACATAGCTATTAAAAAAAAATTAGTTGTAACAGATTGAATACGAAAAACAACAAATCAATAATAAATTATTATTCTTACAGGCAAGTAAAAAAATAAAGAGATGATAACGAAAGATTGATTTTCCCAGCTCAATACATTTTTTTAAATTGTTAAATCCTTAGAAGCTGAATGATAAGAATTTTTTTTTTTTTACCTTGGATAAAAATATAATATTATTTTTCAACTTATATAAATGTACACAAATAATTATTATCTACATATTCGTGGTGTACTCTGATATGCCGTATACTGATGGGTAAGTTACTGATTGTTATAATTCTCAGTAGCACCATTATGAGGTAAGCACCAGGCTATTTACAGTAATGTTTAAGCTGTCTCTTGAGCAGAAAATACCAGATGATAAAAATTTTGAAGCCATTTTCAGAAACTGAAGCCCAGACCTTGAAGTGAGTACAATATTACACTAACCTACATCCCACATTTGCTGAAGACATTACACCATGTCTATGTACAGAATTCTTTCTTTTTATATACCACATCAATAGCTCAAGTCAATAGATATTCAAAACAATAGAAGATTTTCTTTTTTAAATGATAAAGCTAAGCTATATTATAATAAAAAATTTTAAATCGGCAGTAATAAAGAGTAATTTATAAATTATTTATATATTTTTTTTTGTGTGAAGAAAATGAAGTATATTACAATCCAGCAAACAACAAAAAAAAATAATGGATGAATTTCGACAGCTATAATAAGTTAACAAATACATGTACATTTATAAGGTTTAAAAACAGAAAATTAAACCACTGATTATTTGACAGAATAATTATACCAGTGACATTCAAATTATTATTTGACAACCAGTCACCGTTAAGTTATGTTTTGGCTGGAGTGCTGTTGTTATTCAACCAGATGTAAAAAAAATGTAAGCTACATACAGGATGTAAGTCACACTATTAAAAGGTTGTTTTTTTTTTTTTTGTACTGCATTTAGAAAAAAAATTTTTATTATTAAGGACTTACTGAAACTCATGCAATGGTCAATATTACCCTCAGAATATTAAATGAATCGCGCTTTCATTTTATAAATTTGAAATGTTTACACACAAAATGAATCCTCTGTTGATATAAATCTAATCTTGTTAATTATTTTCTAAATTTATGATAATAATTTTTTTTAATATATATGTATTTTACTTGTCGAGAAAAAATTTAATTTAATTAGCAAAATACAATTATAAAAAAAAAAAAATTGATGATGATCACAATTTGATCCCAGAAAGCAAGGCCATTTGTTTTAAACCATTTTTACATCGTTACATGAAAAAAAACTTTTCAATGGTTTGTCAAAAAGAACATAAAGTCCATTACACATTAACATCCACAATGACACATGCTCAAGAAATAGGAGGTACATTTTTGCCAAATCACTAAAAATAAACTAGCTTTAGCTTAACTTGAGTTGGAAAATCATGTGATGCACTCCATCAGAATAATTGACTGTCAGATTTCTGCTCTTCAGGAGAGGAGTGGGACACAAGCCAAGACAACGCCTTATTATTATGAGAATTTTCGACAGAAATCGGCTGAGACGGCAACTCTGTGACCTTGAAAGGCCGTGGATGTGACAATATATCTTTATTGTAAGGGCAAACTTTCAGATGATCTCCCATTGTTAAGTGGTTGTCTGTAAATTTCCAAGATCGGATGGGCTCGAAACTGGTACTGAACAGCCAACGCTGTTGAAAGAGAGAACATATTTCTATAAATACCTTTTTTTAAAATACTTTTTTTAAATATGATTTTGTTGTATATTTTTAGGGTGGATTGGAAAAAATTTGAACTTTTTGGGGGATTGGAACCTGCATCAGAAATAAAAAAAATTTGGATTTCTCTTTCTAATTATAGGACTCGAACCTAACCTGTTTTCAGGAACAAGGCGTGAGTGTTGACGGTCATAACTCTTAGAGAAAAATTTATTGATGTTTTTATGCTATATACAAAGCACAAACGAATATAGATTTATATATTTGCATAAGTTATTAGACTAACAAAATATACAGTATTTATATAGATGAAAGTTATATATCAATTATGGCCGGGGGGGGGGGGGTGAGTGGAAATTGAGGGCCAAATAAAAAGAATAAAGATAATAAAATTAATAAATTAATAAAAAAAAAAAAATAATAGGGGGGAAAACACGGGTGGCGGAAGAGATGGATGGGCGGGCGCGGTCGGGAGTGGGCGGAGGGGGGGGGGGGAGGGGGGGTGGAGGGGGGGGCGACGAGGGGGGGGCTGGGGGTGGGGGGGGCTGGGGGGGTGGGGTCTTTGGGGAGTGGAGTTCGTATGGGGTAAACAACACCCTATCGCCCTTTGGGTTCCTTAATTATTTTGGGGGTCGGGGGGGGGGGGGGCGGGGGGGGGGGGGGGGGGGGAAGGATTGAGGATTTGGAGTTAGAATGGTCGTTTGTGTTTCCCTGCGCATGCAGGTTGGTTTGGGGGGGTGGGGGGATGGGGGGGGGGTGGGGGGGGTTTTGGAGAAAGGAAAGGGGGGGGGAAAATAATATTTGATATAATGGTTTGATTTAAATGCTGGTAAGGGGGGATAGAAAGTGATAAAATAAAAGTAAGAAAAAAAAAAGAAAAAGTTAAAAAAAAAAAAAAAGAGAGGGTATAATGAGAATTAATTTTATTAAATTAATAAAAAAAAATAAAAAATAATATAGATTTATTTTATTTAAAAAAAATAAAAAAATTTAAAATAATTAAAAAAAATAAAAATATAATTAATTTTTTTTAATTTAAATTAAAAAATAAAAAAAAAAAAATTTTTTTTTATTATTTTTAAAAAAAAATAATTATTATAATAAATAGATTTAAAATCATTAAAAATGCACTGGGGGGAATTAAAGAGAAAACAGTTGGAAAATATATATATTCAAACTTAGTTATTTTGTTATGAATGATTATGATAACTATATTCAATAAGACTGTACCATTGTATAGCATTTTCTATAAATATGACTATGACCAGCAAAACTCATGTCTTGCCCCGCCTGTTTTCAAGTATTAATGTCTGTAAGTTCTAAATAGCTGTAATTGTATAAGAATCTGTATTTTAGGGAGAGGTCTATAGATGTATCAGAATTAGTAAAAAAAAATTTTCATCTTCCCATCCCTATTTTATTTTTAAACATTGATAAATATGATAAGTAACATACACAGTCTTAAAATTCATACAAGCAAGTTTCACCAACCTTGCTGGCTACCTTCCATGTATATCCGCACCCTTCCGCAAGCTTGTATCTTTGCCAGTTTAATAAAACTATCCCATGCTCATTGAGAAGACTAGAGCACACATCACGCAACAAGTGACAGGTAAGAGATAAGTTACATAAACTAAAACTATCTAGATGTTTGGCTGAAAAGAAGAAGGAAAAAAAAAACAGAATTTCATTAAGTTGAATTAGCATCAATAAATAATTTAAGAATGAATACAGAAATATGTGTCAGATCATTCTTTTTATCACTTTCAACCTGATGTAAAGTTAAGTTTGCAATAACATACTCCACTGACATTTTCAATGAGGAAGGAAGGGGGGATAAAAATGTCACAACAGAACAGGTTTCATTGTAATACTTGTACTTGTGAGACCACACTGACCACATCAATAACTACTTATCTATGTGAAAAAGACGCTCTGAATGCGTGACAGCAGGAGAAAACAATATAATGTGGCAAGTGCATCTAAAAATGCCTCAAAGTTAAGAGTTGTGTAAACAGTCGTTCAGAATGACATTGCACAGTGAATAGCATTTTTAGGACTTGGAAGAGTAAGGTGCTATATAACGTTGCATTTGTTGCACATTGATTTATTTTAGCAAACTGAATGTCAAAAAGTCAGGCCCAAAAATTTAATATTTACCTATATGTTGTAAAATTTCAAAGGGCAAACCAGTCAGACTATAATGGCCGCCATGCCCATCCTGGTCTACATCGCATTCTTCCTCCACATCATATTGAAACAAAACTTTGGAGTCCCAGTTCATGGCGGTGTACACTGTCGGTTTGACCCTCATAAACTGTTTCCTGTCATGGTTCTGAACGTGATTCTCCGGTGGGGTTTCCAAGGAGTCAGATTTTGAACCAGACCTGGCAGCCCCATCGTCCAAATTAGCATGGCACAGGTTGAACTGGTCGGAAGGCAACAGTGTGAAGTTTCTGTCTACCTCAGATAAGTTGCTGATGCTTGGAACCGTGTTAGTACAAGCTGATCCACTTTTGTGTGTTTCTTTCTTCTCTTCCAAGAGTTCTTTGGCCGGTGTCTTCAGCTGAGAGCAGTCGTGACTGCACGCATTCTTTGAGCCAGGTGTTTTTATTGGTTGGACAGTGCTTCTCAATCCGTAACTCTCTAAAAGTGGAGAGTGATACAGCTGCCTCGATTAGGCTATGCATGGGCTCCATTTGGGTTGGAAGGAAAATTTGTAGCCCAGGTAAGCCAAAGGGACATCGTTGTTCAAGCCACCCACAGAAACCTTGATGGATTTCTAAATGAACATTCTGAAATACATTTCGTAAGTACAGATTAAATGTTCATTATTACTAGGTGTATCTTGCAAAATTTTAAAATGCAATATGCACATATGCAATTAATTTGTATGATAATATTTACAATTTCAGACTTAACGTACTACATTTAAAACCACAGAAACTATTTGAACTGTGGATTTAAGAAAAAAAAACATGTTCCATTATTATTTGTATTTTTTAAACAACCAACCCACCTTAAAATGCCACCTGTATTCATCACGCCTAAAATTCTGAGCACAGATAAAAGTGTACATGCTGGCTGGCTTAGCCACATACTTGTTGATACACTCGAAACCAATGTTGACACCAAGCATTTTTACCCAGATGTATTTCTTGGCCTTCTTCAGGAGAGTGGCCCTACAGCTTGTACAGCTGAGTTCCCCGCAGTCACGCAGGATGGACTTTGATCTGGAGCTAGTGTCACCTGAAGCGTTCGGAGGATACACTACTCCTCACTGATCTTTCGGCTGACTGGGATGCTCGCGGTGACCTACCAGCTGAATCTAATGAGGTTGTGGACTTTTCAATAGGATCAACATTCCTAGCGTTTTCTGGCACATCCTGCATTTGATCTGCTGAAAGTTCTTCATTACAACGAACTTCTGAATGTACAGTTTCACTCTCAGGAGATTTTCTGCACAAAGCACAACAAATATCTTGATTATCTCCCCCATCTGGACATCTTATCGGCGAAGTATTTACAGTCAGGGATGCTTCTTCTAAGGCTACTGGCTGCACTGTCTGTCGTTTCTTTAGTTACTTTAAACAGTCGGCTTCTGATGCTTTCTTTCAACCCAGGATGGGGTTTTGACAGATCCCAAGGTGCGTCAGTCTCATCATCAGAAACCGTCTGTGAGGTGTCCGCTGAAGCTGCAGCATCTGAATCAAATGAAGAGTTTCTATGAGTTAAAGGGGCGGCTGGGTACTTTTGGGTCAAGTGATTCCTCAGAGTGCGGCGCAGTTTGTGAGGTGCTCTAAGGGCATCAATCAACATTCTCTGATCTCGCATGGCAAGGCTAACATCTAGCTGCCCACAGTCAAGATACGCTTTTGTAGCTGGAAGAGGAAGACGCATCCCTTTGTCTTTAGCATGCATTGGCCACCTAAACAAAAATAAGGTTTTATAAATATGATCACTGTAAATAATATGTATCTTATGTTTATTAGTATTTTATTTGAAATAATTATACATCAATCATTAGTGCAAGTTTACTACTATAATAATGATTTTTTTATTACATTACCTGCTCCATTCTTCAGCACAGCAAACAACACTCGCAGGACACACAGGTAAATGACTTGCCATTTTGCCTCTTTTCAAAACATGTGGGCAGCCATATTCTTTGTTAACACAAGGGACACGCTCTTCTGGGCAATTAAGTACATGCTCCCCTTGCTTGCACTCATGACAGCGCCATCCACACAGTCCACAGGTGACAATGACACATGCTGTTACATTGTCTACAAACTGAGAACAATTTACTTGGCGACAGCGAACACAATGACTGTGCTGACCAGGCAAGACGATATTAGAATCATCACAATTCAATCTGAAAGAAAAAAAAAAATAATTAGAAATGACAGTTTAGTTTTAAAGTAATAACAAAGCAAATGACATTAAAAAGGATTTAATAAATCATAATTGATGATATAGGAGAATATTCAAATATTTAGTGCATAATCAATACAAAATTAGTATATTTTGATATTTACAAAAAAATTGAACTTCTCAATATGTGTTTAGTAAATCTGATTCGTTGAAAAATAGAGCAAGTAATTAAGTTATTAAAACATTTATCCTGGTTGTAATTCTATTGCCGAGTGAAAACTTACACTGATAAAAAATTATTTTCTAATTCGCATTATAAATAAAGTACCCTACAGTAGTCATTTAATTAACTGGGGTTTAGAGAACATGGTGACTTGTCATCTGATTAAAAATCTTGTACTGAAAAAAATCTAGAAATTAGTATAAAAGGTTAAAGTGGAATGATAAGGGAAAACAATAAAAGCAAAAAAGAGAGGAATGCTTGTACTAACTTTAAGAGTTTAACCTTTTACTGAAACTGTCCAACACATGGTTCACAGAGGCATTTCCAAAGCCAAGCATGTGAGCTCCCAGAGCATTTATACTTATCATTAATAAACCATAAGCCACAGACACTCCTACAATGGAAGTATTTTGAGACCCTAAGGCAGAGACTTCAAGAGATGTTTTGGGTGCCCCTGAACTTTAGCATCAGATTTAATAAAAATTAATGCATGAAAGGGCCATTTGCAGTGATTTTCCCAAGTACTAAGCAATAGCAATGGTTGCCCTATCGTAAGAACAGATCTGATTAAAGACAACTATAAAAAATGGCTCACTGATGAACATCAAAAGTAAATGCTCACAAATGAAAATGACGGAAATGTTAACAAATTAAATCAAATATGATAAATGGGAAAAAAACCCTAGATCACCCAAAATTTCAGCCACAAAGAAACATTTTATAGA